>JAQQZR010000015.1:9493161-9509455 GCA_030068235.1 Notoglanidium macrostoma | reverse complement strand
GAGAGAGAGAGAGAGAGAGAGAGAGAGAGAGAGAGAGAGAGAGAGAGAGAGAGAGAGAGAGAGAGAGAGAGAGAGCAGGATTAAAGGTTTGAAACGCTGCCATGGCTCGGCGGTGAGCTCCAGGCCGCAGTGAGTTACGGCTTCATGCTGAAAATAAAGATGTGCTTAAAAATCTTTACCCTGGAAACACACACACACACTCACACACTTACACACACACACACACTCACACACACTCACACACACAGACACTCACACACTCACACACAAGAAAGAAATCAGGGAATTTTACGGCTTCATTGGAACAGTGATAAATCTCTGCGTGTCCCCTGGTCTCAATCACGTCTTGGCCATATGACTGCATCAGGAGTGTGTGTGTGTGTGTGTGTGTGTGTGTGTGTGTGTGTGTGTGTGTGTGTGTGTGTGTAATAAATCTATGAGTTAGAATTATGGCTTATAGCCAGAAAATTATAGATCACTTTATTTTCACCTGTACAGTAAAAAATCACATAAAGGAAGTTAAAATGAAAGGTCCGGTTTAGCACTGGGAGGCTAACGCTAACGCTAACACTGGTAACAGATAACTGAAGCGAAGGGCTCCAGTTTAACACGTCGTCTCACACAGTCACGTGGACAGAAATATAAACAATCTGTCTGAACCTGTATCGATCCCAGCTAAGGAGGAGCTCGTCCATCAGAAATGATTCGACTCATCATACAATACAATTTATTTATTTACACAGACTCATTCCTGCAGCTGTTTATTTCATATATATATATATATAAACGTAAATATTTGACTTTAATATTTTTCATTTTTACTTTGTAACACATTTACATTTTGATCTGTATTTCAGAGTGATATAATGAATGTACTTGGTTTTAATTGTGATCATAAATATATTTCCCTTACATATGTGAAATGCACAGCAACGTTCACACTCATAACCAAATAAATCATAAACACATCACATTTTCCTGAACACATCAAAGTGAAACCTTTCCAAAAGAAATCGCGCAAATATTTTACAAATTGAAGCTTTACGTGTGTGTGGTTGTGTGTGTGTGTGAGTTAGTGTGTGTGTGTGTGTGTCTGTGAGTGTGTGTGTGTGTGTGTGTGTGTGTGTGTGTGTGTGAGTTAGAGACCACAGAGGGTTAAACACTCATTCCTTTAGATCATCAAATGGCCAATTGTACCTTCTGAATGAAGAACTGTGTCTAAACAGGCCTCTAAAACACACACACATGCACACACACGCGCGCACACACACACACGCACGCATGGAACACATGGTCTGCTGTATGTGAGTTCCTGTTGATTATTTTCCTAGAACTGCGCACCCCGGGTGTTTCATTCCTCTTTCACCACAGCAGTTCATCACAATGTCCGTCCCTGTGAACGAGCCGTTGCTATAGGAACGGTAACGTATCATTAATATAAAGCTGCGCTGCTGTCAGAGCCGCTGTTAGAGAGAATTAATCACCACCTTCTGACCAATCAGAGTGCAGAACTCCGCAGCGCTGATGTGAGCCTGTTTCCTCTTGTACTGTCTCTCAGTCTTCTGATTGGCTGCTGCTCCTGTCCGTCATCAGGCAGCCGTGGACCGCTTTCATCTCGAGCAGATGTACGTTCAATGATGCTAATCTGTTAGCTATGTTAATTATTAACAAGATTTCTTTTCGTAGTAGCTTCATGCACCAAGAGTCTCATATTTTATTTAAGTGATACATTACACATTACAGCTTGTGGAATAATAGCGATGTGTTTAAAGCAATCAGCGTATTTCAGATAATTAGCATCAACTCGTCATGCTAAAAAAAACCAAGCTTTAGCGTCAGTAACATTCCCCCGCTGTCACGCTGATTCCAGATCCAAGGTTTATCTTTTGTAAATATCTGTGAAATTGCTTGGCACCGAGGCTCCTCGCGCTGTGAGCTTTAAATAAGACGTCAAGTGCAGCTAGCTGGCTGAATTTGTACAGGGATTCCGGCGAAGTCCGCCGCCTCCAGACTCTAAACACACTCCAGACGGATTAGGATGGAGCTCAGGACGCCTCTAATGCACACTGGGCCTCGAACTCTTCACCTCTTTTACACCTCGGACTCGTCCAGAACACGTCCGGAACACGTGCTGCTGTGTTGCAGCTCGGGGAGCCTCTTCAGTCTCGCTGGCTCGCAGCCCTGCGCTAGCGACCCGAAACGTTCAGCGCACGTCACGTGCACATCACGTCAAGCACAATAAAAATAATGATGGAAAAATGTACAAATATATTCAGTGCAAAGATAAACATGAAAAATAAATACATGGTGTACCTTTCTGACAAGAACAAACATTTAATTTTTTTTAAATGTTTCTTACCAAATAGTTCTCAAATTTAATTTCTATTTTTCTGACAAAGTTCATCTCAGAGACTGAGAGTAAACTCAACCTTTATATCACAGCGATTTTTTAAATAAATACTTGTTAATAAAATGTTTAATATTTAAATAGTTTAAAACAAACCTGTTTTACCTGTCTGTCTATCTGTCTATCTATCTATCTGAATTAAGACTTTCAGTTGACATGAGGGTTGCCAGGTTTTTTAAAAACACTCGTGTCCCAAAGGTCGAGTTAAATCAGTGAGGTCTTAACTCTTTATTAAAGTCTCTCATGTTGGAACTCTATCTGTGCAGCTGTGCCTGTCTCTCTCTCCACCTGTCTCTCTCTCTCTCTCTCTCTCTCTCTCTCTCCACCTGTCTCTCTCTCTCTCTCTCTCTCTCTCTCTCTGTCTTTCTCTCTCTCCACCTGTCTCTCTCTCTCTCTGTCTGTCTCTCTCTCTCTGTCTGTCTCCCCCTTCACCTGTCTCTCTCTCTCTCTCTCTCTCTCTCTGTCTGTCTCCCCTTCACCTGTCTCTCTCTCTCTCTCTACCTGTCTCTTTCTCTCTGGATTTCCAGCTGTATCACCCTGTGTTTGTCTCCATCTGTATCTCTCATTACCTGTCTGTCCCTCTCCACCTGTCTCTCTCTCTTTGTCTGTCTCCACCTGTCTCTCTCTCTCTGTCTTTCGCTACCTGTCTCTCTCTCTCCCACTATCTTTCCAGCTCCATCTCTATCTGTTTTTCTCTCCACTTGTATCTGTCTCACTCTCCAGTTGTTCCCATATCTGTCTCTTTATCCATCTTTCCAGCTTCATCACTCTGTCTCCACCTGTCTCTCTCTCTCTGTCTTTCGCTACCTGTCTCTCTCTCTCCCACTATCTTTCCAGCTCCATCTCTATCTGTTTTTCTCTCCACTTGTATCTGTCTCACTCTCCAGTTGTTCCCATATCTGTCTCTTTATCCATCTTTCCAGCTTCATCACTCTGTCTCAATCTGTCTCTCTCCACCTGTATTTCAGTCTCTCTGTGTCTCACTCTTCATCTTCATCTCTCTCTCTCTTTCTCTCTCTCACTCTTTCTCATTCTTTCTTTCCTTTTTTAATCACACATTTCAATATGAATGGAGTCAATAAGGTAGCGGATTAGGGGCCAGTTAGATCCTAAATCCCGACTTGCCTTTGAAATGCGGCTGACGCAGTGCATGTGTGTGTGTGTGTGTGTGTGTTTGCGTGAGTGTGTGTGTGCATGTGTGTGTGTGTGTTTGCGTGAGTGTGTGTGTGCGTGTGTGCATGTGTGTGTGTGTGTGCCACCTGGCCCTCGTCGCTTGCTCTGTTTACTCATATGTGCTATTTAAACACAGGAAGTTGGTGAAGTTGGCGCGGCTGCAGCGGGCAGCAGATGGCAGCGTGGAGGGAAGCGCAGAGAGACGGACAGAAGCGAAGGGACAGAAGTGGACGCGTTACTCAGAACATTCGCTGGCGTTAAAACAACACTTCATGTCTACTTCATTACACTAAAAAACACTAAGTGGATTCTCTGAGCCGCATGTTAAAGTCACCTGTGTGGAGTTCACACCTGCGAGGTTGCCAGATCGGTCCTGAGAAGCGGCGAGTTTTCCGCTCGTGTCCAGAACGCGGCCTCTCAAACGTCTCCTAGCCTTTAACTGTAAAATAATGCAATAATAATGCTGGAGCTTTCAGAGAACGTCTCTCTTCCTGACGTTTCCGCTGACAGAACACATTAGATATGATAAATATAATAACTGTGATAATCTGTTTTCACCACTGGAGCAAAATTTTACAGAGTAATGGCCCCCTCGCTATACGTTACTTCACAGACCACTGTTTGAAAAACACAGGTTTAGACCTTCGTCTTTAAACACAAACTGAGTGTGACTGAGCCACGCCCCTGTTCTAGACAAACTCCGCCCCCAGGTTTGTAACTCTCACGCAACTCCTGAAAGCGTGAAGTCAGAAGTTACAGCTGAGCTCTGAACACACACACAGAGCTTTAGTGTCTCTCTAACAGCAGCCTGTGTGGGGACATTTCATACTTCGTGCACACACACACACACACACACACACACACACACTACAGAGTTTTATTTCAGCCCTCTGCTCTCTGCAGTGCGCGTCCTCTCATCTTTTCTTGTGTTGTGTGTTAGGTCACTGATTAATATTTGCTTTATCTCCTCTGTGTGTGTGTGTGTGTGTGTGTGTGTGTGTGTGTGTGTGTGTGTGTGTGTGTGTGTCTGGTTTCTTCCCCTCAGGCTTCCTTTTATTATAGTCACACAACTAGTTTTATTTCACCAGAGTTATCAAGAAACCCACATGACTGAAGTCCTGAGCTGCTCATCTCCAAACTGTTCTCACACTCGCAGTGTGTGTGTGTGTGTGTGTGTGTGTGTGTGTGTGTGTGTGTGTGTGTTTCATTCATGTGTAATAATACTAATACTAATAATATTTGATAGGCAATGTAAAGTAAGTAATAAATTATAAAAGTAATGTAATAAATTTGGCTGAATAACAAAATTATTAATAAAAAACAAGCAGATTAAAATATATGCAAATATTCTATAAAATGAAATTTCTACAGAAAAAAATTTAAATCTTTGGGTTTTCAAACTAATAATCTAACAACACACGTACACACATGCGTGATTTTTTCCGTTACTAGCATATCTCCTAACTGTGTGTTCAGCCTGAACGCAGTGAGAGCGTCAAAACGACCGGACGTTGTAGTTTTCTCTGTGAGCCAGGGTCTCTCAGCATCTCCTATCGTCTCTCAGCGTCTCCCAGCGTCTCCCAGCGTCTCCCAGCGTCTCCCAGAGTCTCCCAGGGTCTCTCAGCATCTCCTATCGTCTTTCAGCGTCTCCCAGCGTCTCCCAGCGTCTCCCAGCATCTCCCAGAGTCTCCCAGGGTCTCTCAGCATCTCCCAGCGTCTCCCAGAGTCTCCCAGGGTCTCTCAGCATCTCCTATCGTCTCTCAGCGTCTCCCAGCGTCTCCCAGCATCTCCCAGCGTCTCCCAGCATCTCCCAGAGTCTCCCAGGGTCTCTCAGCGTCTCCCAGGGTCTCTCAGTGTCTCCCAGCATCTCTTAGCATTTCTCAGCGTCTCCCAGTGTCTCCCAGCGTCTCTCAGCGATGTGATCATTGCTGGCGCGTATTGAGCGATGGAGGCGTCAGAATAAAGCTGAAGTCCAGTCACCTTTATATTAATGAGCTACGACATGGTTCAGCGGCAACCAATCAGAATGTAGAACTGCTCCGCTCGAAAGAATACCAGAGGAACAATGTGTAAACTTTGGTTCCATTCAAACAGTTCCCAGGTAGCCTGCGAAGGCGGAAAAAATTATAATTGCCGTGATCCATAGTAACATAATAAAAAAGTGCGACACTATTTTACGCTCCTGAACGCTTGTTTTTAAGCAGGATTGCAATTCACCAGCTCAAAACAACACTGACGTACAGAAATTAGCCACTAAACTATGACCAGGAGCAGGTGTAATGTAGGCAACACACACTGTCATTTAAATATTAGTTAAATACCAAGACTTGTAAACATGTCCTACAAACTGCATGTTGAATTTTAACTTTAGCATCAACACAAAGTCACACCTAACAAATGGCTTTTTACTCGTTGATCTCGTTTGTTTTCTTACCAAACATGTAATCATAAAACATGTAATCATAAAACATGTAATCATAAAACATGTAATCATAAAACATGTAATCATAATTGTTCATTATTTTGTTTATGAATCGATTTCACGTTTATAAGATTTCATGAGGTTACACCTGCTTACACTCAGTAGATTCGGCACATGCGGCTTGAATGTATGTTTGTTTTGCTGCCGCTTTAAATAAAGTTTGTAAGAAGGAGCTTGCAGCCGCCTGTTCCATCAGCGAGCTCCACACACTCCGACAGCGTCAGCAGCAAGACGGCCGGAGAGAATCCTGAAAGAAACTCCCAAGTTGTCCTTAGATTTGTCACATGACCTGATGTCACCGTGGCCCAGGGGGCGTGGCTTGTTTGATTGACAAGCTGTAAAAATGCAATCATTGACCTGGCATAAGTTAGTGAGATCTAAACGGCTAAAAACTCGGCCTCGCTAAAGCTGGTGACGTGTTTATCACATTCACTCTTCAAGAATTAAGGAACAAACGTAATATATATACAAGTTTCTATTTAGAGTATATTAATACATAAATAAAATAAAAATCATTTTAATGTTTAAATTATACTGAGGTACAGTACAGTTAAGCCCTGCATCGTCACAAAATATAAAATTAATCATGAATTATAGTTGATAAACATGTCCATACCTTATAATTTGTATTATTGGTGCTTTTAAAAATGAATGAAAATATTATTATATTATTACATTTTACATTATATAATATTATTATATTCTACATTATTTTTAACTATTTAATTAATAATGTAATATTTGATATTTTCCATTTGTAAAATATTAAGGGCATGTCTTAATAATCTATATCAAAGAAAATCAGATAAATAATTCTGAAATGTAATCATTTAATAATTAATATATTTGAAATATGTAAAAATGTATTAAAACAAGATATAAATGAATATTTATGAAATGGTATAAAATTTTAATCCATACATTTTATCACATAAATAAATATATTTATTATTTGTATTACTTTTGTGAGGCAATATTTATTATGCATATATTATACAACATTTATAAAGTGTGTGTGTATGTGTGTGTGTGTGTGTGTGTGTGTGTGTGTGTTTGTGTGTGCATGTGTGTGTAAAAATATGTTTTTCATTTGTATTAAAATGCTGGGCAACTTCCTTACATGTATTTACAAATATGTTGTCTTGTCTCTGATTACTGTATATGACTGTATACTGTCAGAATTAAAGGAAACCAGACAAGCCCTGGCAAACATCCTGCACAATCAGCAAACATATATTTTTTGTATTACTAAAGATGTCTTGTTGCTATAAATTAGCTTGCATCTTAACGTGATGTAGACTTTTGCACTACATTTTCTTTCACTAACTGCTTATCCTGGTGTGGGTCACAGTGGATCGAGAGCCTATCCCAAGAACACTGGGCGTGATGTACGAATACACCAGTGGGAATTTGGGAGGTGGTCGGAAACCAGAGAATCTAGAGGAAACCCACATGGACATGGGGAGAATATGCAAAGACACTCCACACAGACAGTAATCTGAACTCAGTATTAAATTTAGGACCCTGGAGCTTTGAGGTGACAAAGCTACTCCTTGCACCACCATGCCAACCAGATTAGAATCTACCATGGAAAATGTTTTCTGAAACAAAGCAAGCTCAGCATCATTTTCCAATCCATCTGAACCTCTCAGGTCTCTCTAGCATTCTTTGGCAGTTTTGAGTCAACTGGCACTTCTGTTCAAAAGCCAACTTTCTCTGCCATTGCTTCCAGTAGATTCATCAATAACTCCAACATATTCCTAAGATTACATAGAATTTTTTCAAGCAAATGCTTTGTGTCTTGCAAAGAAACACACCAGCTTCTTTCAAAGAAGCATCCCGATTCGTTAATATAGCCAGATTTGGTGAAAATATTTAGCAGTAGACTATAGAGTTCATAATACAAATATCTTACTGTCATTGTAAAGGTATAAAGTTTTGGTAGTAGCCACACAGACATTTTTTCAGAGCATCTATTTAAATACAGTTTTACCAAGTTGTTCTTACAGCAATATTTAAGGTCTCTTAGTCTTCCATTATTCTTTGTTCTTGAAAGAATGCCCTTTCTGAGGATACCAAAGCCAGTAGAGATCAAAGTAATAAGCAGGGACAATGCTTCTCCTCCCCTCTCTTCTCCTCTCCTCATGTGTCCCATATAAGCCTTGTGCCAAGGTTCCAAGGTGCTCCCCCGATAAACTAGGGGTACAGAGGTGAAGGCTCACTCTCTCATGATAAGCTCTGGTTTCAGCCTGCACAGTATAAGGTGACATTGCATCGGCAGCGATTCTTCCATCCTGCTAAACATTCAGCACTTTACTAGAGCACATGGCCAGAGCCAAAGAGATGTATCATTGTCCATGGAGGTGATACCCGCTGGAGGGCACACAGTCTCAGTCACATCATTTGAAGTTAAGCATCAGAACGAAAACATTATTTGCATTGAAACTTTTAACTCAATACATATTCACACATAACCAGACAAAAGCCTGTCTTACAGTATACTTCAATTAGTCACATAGCGCTATGGAATTCATATTGTTCAGGATAAAAAAATGAATGTATGATCAAAGAATTAGCAACAAAGCAAACAAGGAAAATGGCTTTTACTTAGCATTTAGTTTTTGTTTGTGTGTCATATAAGCAATATATATTAATTTGAGTTTATTATTTTAATTTAATCTTAATAATAATTAAGTTTTGTACATTTTGGCCAAATAATTAAAATAAAATACATCTGATAGAATTATACTGCACAACTGAAAAATAGGGATGTTAATTAACTTATTTTTTGAGTAACTGTGGTAATGGTTTCTCAAATTGAGTTTTTCATTTATATCACTCTTCCTCAGTCTGACATGCAAACTGAAGTGTGAATAACACAGCTTTATAAAAATAAGTATAACAAGTGCTAGGTTGCTGTCTACCATATGTGGGTTTTATTATGCATTAAAATCTGAAAATAGCTTTAAAAACTTTATAAGCCAGAATAGTCACCTAAAAAGTAATCTGGTAAGTAATAGAGGGATAAACAGTTTCACAAAGAGATCATTCTTCCAAACTGACATCTGTAAACAGTTATTCTGTGCAGTGATTAGGTCTGCATATCAAGCTTAAGGATATACTGTACACTGTTCCATGCATCTATTCACTTGCATCTCAACACAGACAAAAGGTATTTGGACCATTATAACAGATTTCTTTACATTTCGTTAGGAGTAGGTTGTATAAAAAAGAAAAACAAAAATATTCAATTATCTGATATTTACTGATGTAAAATTACACATAAAATTGTTATCACTTCATTAAAGCAAATCACAATACAACATCATACAATACATAGACAACACATTCATTACAGTAAAATATTTAAGTTACCTAAGCCAAATTCCCAATTTTAGGGAAAAATAAGGATTTATATTGCAACAATAGTAGTCTGGAGGATAACAGAGGTTGTTCAAGGGTAAAATATGTGAAAGCAATATGATATGCTAAAAGGACATACTTCCATTAGCTTTTTCTCTTCACCTCACATTTTTCACCAGGTCTTGCACATAATGTCAAAGCCACTGAGGACAACAGCCTTGCCTGACAATATATTTTCCTTTGATCCCTGACATTGAAGATTGAATTTCAGTGATAATTGGATCACTGCTTTAGGAACATTTGCTCTCTCCTTTAAAAAGGGAAATCTAACCCTCTCTATAAATTGCATAAAACTCTAAAAATAGTCCATTAAGATGAGAAAGCTAAATATGGCAGTCATAGCAAATCAATTAATCAAGATCAAAAGAGGTGAGTCGTTGTAATAAAGGGCAGGAAAGATTTAAACAGGTCTCATAAGAACCTGCTGGCTTGAAATGTTGCTTTGTTTGAGCATTATAGTTTCTTCATTGATCATATACGGTACATTTGAGATACAGTAGTTCTCACCAACCTTTAATAATCTAAGATTTAATCTAAAGCAGTTCACCATAAATTCATCAACTATGTGTTTGTTAAAAAAAAATACTTCAGGCAAAAAATCCTACTGAAAAAATAAATAATTAATAAAAAATCCATGTAATTTATACACTGCCAGTCAACCAGTAGTGGCTCATTCATTGAGGCAGTTGGGATAGAGCCCCCTCATATAGTACATATTAGTCATTTAACAAAACTCAATAATTATTAGTTATAAGTTTTCATTCACATTTTAAATTCCACTGAAGTACTCATTACCTCTTTTGAGTGACCAATGCTTTAAGGCATGCAGTTGTCTCACCCATCCCCTGGATGCCCCTGGAACCCTCAAATCTCCTGACAAGGCAAGGAAATCACAAAATGCTCCCAACAATGTATTCACCACTGTCTACACCAAAAAGAGGAGGGCTCTGCCCCTGCACTCTGGCCCTAAACTATAAAGGTTTGAACAAGATCACAGTAAAGTATCTTTGTCTCCTCCCACTGGTTTCCCCAGCACTGGAACAGCTCCACTCAGCCAAGGTATTCTCAGAACTAGACCTAATCAGTGCCTACATCTTCATATGCACCAAGCAGGGTGATGAGTGGAAGATGGCTTTTAGCACCACCTCTGGCCATTTGGAGTATTGTGTCATGCCATATGGGCTCTCTTGCACCCCTTGGGTATTTCAGTGTTTCATTAATGAGGGAAACGTGCTCATGGAAATGTTTGACAAATTCATTAAAGCCTACATTGATGATATCCTAATCTACTCATATTACCTTGATAGCCATGTTACTCATGTCAGACAAGTTTTGTCCAAAGTCCTTAAAACCAGCTTTACATGAAGGGTGAGAAGGGTGAATTTAATGTTTCCTTTGCCTTGGTTCTCAGACACATCATCAGTCAGGAGGGTGTAGCTCTGTATGAGGCCAAGGTAACTGCCTTAAATGAGTAGCCCATTCCAAGAACAGTTGAGTAACTTCAGCTCTTACACAGTTTCACTAACTTTTTCAGGAGATTCACTCATGGATTCAGCTCCATCACTACCCCTCCCACAACCCTCCTAAAACAGGGACCCAAGTGCCTTTTCCAAGCTCAAGACAGCATTCACCACAGCTCCCTTTCTCAAGCACCCATCCAAGCCCTTTATAGTGAAGGCCAACACTTCTGAGTGAGGTGTGGGAGCTGTATTGTCACAATACTTTAGAGAGAGGCCCAAACTCTACCCAGAAGCATTCTTCTCCAAAAAAAATGAAGAGCAGAATTATGACATTTGGAATTGTGAGCTGTTGGCAGTAAAGCTTGCTCTAGAGGAGGTGCACCACTGGCTAGAGGAAGCTGCTTATCCCTTCACAATATTTACTGACCACAAAAAGTTTTTAAGAACAGCCAAGCACTTAAACCTACAGCAAGTGCAATGGGTGTTAGTCTACACTAGGCTTGATTTCACATGATTTTATCAACCAGGTTCCAAAATCCTCAAGGCTGACTCTCTGTCCCCTGCAATGCACCCTTCCAAAAACCAGGAACGAAATTCCAAGTTCATACTAAAGCCATCCTGTTTTATCAGAGCCAACAAAGCAGAGGCAACAAGATGGAGGAGAGGGAGCAGGAGCAATGCAATATGGTTAAGGAGAGGAAGCAGGTAATTCAACAGCAGCAAGGCCAGAAAGAGATGATGAATCAAGAAGTTCAGGCAGTTTGGATTTTGGAAAGGGCAAATGATGATATCCCAGAATGCTGGATAGAAATGCAAGAAAAGGAGAAGAAGGATCTATATTCATGATTTGTATATCAAGGTAAAGCAGTTGGTTGTTCAACTTGCAAGAAGGTCAATGCTGCTGGGCCAGAGATGCGTGGAAAACACAAGCAAAATCACAAAATCCGGAAGGTCATACACTGACCTAGAAAGAGACATAGACATTGAATGGATCAGATAGGGGAAGGACTTTAAATTCAGAAAATTCTTGTGCTAATATTAGCCAGCACATACCAACAGAAATGAGAAAGCAAGAAATTGTAAGTTGTAGAGAAAGGAATTCAGAGATTTCCGTTATGGTTGATGAGTCAACCACCATCAGCAAAAAAAATCAGTACTAATAACCTAAGATAGAGCATGTGTACACAACAGTGAAGAGCCACTGACATTCCTTTGTGATATTGTAAAGCTTCTTGCCATCACTGCAGAGGTAAATTATATGGTGTTGCTGAATAACTTCTCAACCTGGCTTGACTTGATTGTTTTGCATGTAATGGTGCAGGTATGGTGACCAGAGTGATCAAATAGTTTCCTGGCATTGTCATCTGTAACTGTACATGTACATTTGACGTTGAGTGTAGGAAGTACTGTTGAGGACTCACTCAATTTCAGTCTTTCTTTGATAACTGTACATGTGGTGGACCCACCACATCTGTGGACCCAAACCGAAGCTCTACAGAAAGGGTCATGTTTCGTGATTTATGCCATCTGCTCTGTAGTCTGATCTTAGGACTCATGTATGATGCATGGGAAAAACTGTCTGATTTCGTCCTCTCCCCGCAATACAGAAGTATGACACTTAGCAGAGTAGAGGCATCACTCACTCAACAGATTCGAGTGCTGAAATCTATGACTACCTCCCAGGGTCTGAAGATACAGAAGGTACAGTAAGCAGTGGAGTTAAAAATCTTTAAAACAGTTGCATTATATCAAACACATGTGAGACATCACTGTGCAATTAACCAGGGGTTGTTTTTTAATATACTGGCTGGAAGTCTTGAGCAAAGAATCTGGTGTCTACCAAACAAACTGTATGACAGAGACAATTATCAGCAGGTCCCATGGCAATATCAAAACCCTGAAGAACCAGAGAGGTATGAGGGAACCCATTGTCACAATCCCCTTTTACACAGTCTGTTCAAGGCAGGAATGTTTCACCTTTATTTCACCTCACAATTCTATGTAAAATGACTGAATACAGAATGGGGCTCTGTTTGCTCCACCTCTGAGCTGGAACGATTGGTAGTTATCACAGCTGGAATCCATGTCGGTGTAAAAGGGACATGCCAGCATTGCTGGAAAGGGGTGCGATGTTTTTGACATTGGCATTCTTCTTTCCAAGACGAGCACTAATTCAACCTTCTCTGTCTATGGCTTTCCTTCCTGCCTCGATTCACTTCCCATTTCTCTTCAATTTCCCCTCCAACATATTTCTGATCACACAAACACAATGCTCAGCAACTTTGCTTGTGTTTGAAGAGTGGTATGCATGGATAGCAGAAGCATCTCAACATTCAGTTCACCTGCCATTATTTTTTTGAAAGCATACCATTGTGCTCACTGTGTTCGTATTTCCGATGCACATTATATCTCACACTAGACGCCAATGCACTGTGACAAACATCATGCATTTCTTTCTGAAATGCTGGCTCGCTATGTACAAACGCACACTGGGGTGGCTTTTATGCTGGCTTTGTTTGGTCTAGTGTAAACTTAATTTGAATCTTTCTACAACCTGTTTCTTCACATTGTTATGATCACCTCAAGTTAAGTGAAATACTAAAGTTGAAAAATCTGGACACCAGACATATAAATTGCATTTGGCCTATATGGTATATTTATGCAAATATAATTTGCTGAACAATTTCTAAACTATATTATACTATTATATAAACTATATATACTTTACATGTACCATCACAGACATATAAAGGGGTCATTTAAGGAATCAGTTACTGCAGTACAGCACAGATTCTTCAGAACAGTACACTGTTACTCCTTTGGCCATGAAATGTGATGACAGCCTGGTAACTAATACAGCAAGGGCAGCAAGTCAGTGGGGCTCAGTGGATAATGTTCAGCTAGAACCCTGCATGTAAACCAGTCTGACGCATGAATTACTGCATGTTTACAATCTGCCAAATCTCTTCAGGGTTTTCCAATCAAGCTACAGCATGCTGCATAATTATTTACCCCTTGAGCCCCTACACATATAGTAGTGTTACAACCAGGAACTGAAATGGATTTAACTGGAACTAGATGCCATGAATTTTCACAACATAACCCCTAATATTTTTGTATGGGGAACATTCAATATATCTTGTAAAATTATTTACAAATAAAAAAGATTAAAGTTGTGATTGTATAAGTATTCATTGTTGTTTACCCCTAAATAAAGTCACAATCAGTTGAATCAGCCTGTGTGCAAATAAATTGTCACATCTCACAGAGTGCCATAATATCCATTATTAAAAATGGAATGAATGAAGAAAAACCAAGGAGGGTATTAGTAAGAGAAGCAACCAAGAAGCCAAGCCAACTCTCAAAGAGCTTGAAAGATCCACAGGTCAAATGGGAGAAACTGTTCATAGAACAATAGACTCTCCAGAAAGCCGAGAAGAACAGTAAGAAGAATTCCACTGGAAAAAAAGCCATATGAAATCCCATTTGAACACTCACCAAACATGCAGATATGGTTTTCCTGTCTGATTACACCAAATTTTAAATTTGACCTCAGCATAGTTCTGTGTTTGATGTAAACCATACACTGCTTCTCCCTGTGAGAACACCATTAAGAAATCAGAACAGAGCAAATGATAATAGCCTCGCTGATCATCTCAAACCTAAGGATTCATTGAAAAGTCCTAAAAAATTATGTCTAGGAACCCTGGTTGCAGCAGGAACAGCAGACAGGTCCTGGGTCATGAAGAAGTACAACAGCAAGATGTCCATAAGTGACTAAATAATAGAATAAATGACAAAATAAAAGAATAAATGGCCTGTTCTCCTAAGAACCATCTAGGGTGTAGTTACAACTGCAAGGGAACAACAGCAAAGAGAGATTAGATCCACCCAGAGCTGAGACTTCACATAGGAGGCATCACATAGCACCAATGCCAAGTGCCTGGAAGACCTAAGAGTAGACCACAGAGATCTCCCTGAACAAGAACCAATCACCATCACCAAGATAGAAATCCAGCAACATGTCTCAATCATGAAAAACTGGACAGCACCTGGACCTGACATGATGCACAGCTACTGGCTGAAGAAAGTAACAGCACTCCATGACAACCTAGCAACACAAATGAGTGAGCTGCTAACAACAGGCACTCACCCAGATTAACAAACGAAGGGTAGGACAAGCCTGATCATGAAAGATCCACAAAGGGGAATCCAACTACAGGTCAAAATCTTACCTCTCCACAACATGGAAGCTCCTCTCAGGTATCATAGAAGAGAAGCTAGGTAGACACATGAGTCAATACATGAGCAAAGCTCAGAAAGGAATTGAAACCATCACCAGAGGGTCGAAGCACCAGCTACTGGTCGATAGAGCAATCATCAAAGACTCTAAGACTAGGCGGACAAACCTGAGCACAGCCTGGATTGACTACAAGAAGGTCTATGATTCGATGCCTCACATGTGGATACTGGAATGCTTGACAATATACAAGGCTAACAAGGCACTGATATGCTTCATCAAGAACTCAATGAGGCTGTGGAAGATAACACTGGAAGCCAATTCCTAGGCCATCACACAACTCACCATAAAGTGCGGTATATACCAAGATGATGCACTGTCCCTGCTGCTATTCTGCATACGCCTGAACCCCCTCAGCCACATCATCACAAAGAGTGGATATGGATACAAGTTCAGAAGTGGAGTAACCATCAGACATCTCCTGTAGATGGATGACATCAAGCTAAATACTCAGAGTGAACAAAACATTGATTCTCTGATTCACCTCACCAGAATCTACAGTGAGGACATCGGGGATGTCATTCCGACTGGATAAATGTGGATGAATGGTGGCTAATATAGGGGGGAGGATGATCAGGACTGATGGAGTGGAATTATCAGAGGGCAAAATAGCAGCTATACAGGACAGCTACAAATACCTTGGTATCCTACACGCCAATGGGAATCAGGATGAGGCTACGAGGAGATTAGCCACAGCCAAATATCTCCAGAAGGTCAGACAGGTCTTCAGAAGCCAGCTAAATGGTAGGAGTAGGATCCAAGCCATCAGCATGCATGCCCTACCAACCATCAGATACCCAACTGGAATAATGAACTGGCCACAGGATGAAATAGATGTCACTGACGTCAAGACACAGAAACTCCTCATTATGCACGGATGGTTCCATTCGAAGTCCAGCTTCCTGAGACCATGGGAAAAATGGATAGAAGGGGTACAAGGATTAGTGAGTGTCAGAGGCACTATCCAGAATGAAGTCAAGTCAAGTCAAGTGGCTTTTATTGTCATTTCAACCATATACATGTAATACAGTGTACAGTGAAATGAGACA
>JAQQZR010000015.1:9474253-9493061 GCA_030068235.1 Notoglanidium macrostoma | reverse complement strand
AAATATTTCTTTATGTCCAATAATGTTTCTCGCGGGTAAACACGAACACCGTTCACTTAGTGTCCATGTGCCGCCGGTGTCACGCCAAGAAAAACAAAACAAAACAAAAAGGCACAACTTTCAGATCCGGAGTGGCCGCTGCGACCTGCGAACAAGGAACATCCGTGAATCCATCAAGAAGATGGCCTCCCAGGACAAACTGATGAAAGAGTGTCTCAGGTAGCAGAAGACAGATGATCGTGAGGAGGATGAGAAAGCATTGTGGAAGACCAAGCCCCTCCATGGAATGTACCATCAGCAGATAGAGGAAGTAGCTGACATCAGGAAATCCTACCAGTGGCTAGAAAAAGCATGCCTGAAGGATCACCATATCTGTAGAGGTAGGGGCCTACCACAATAGGAAGGACCCAAGATGCCTGTGCAAAGATGCCCCTGAGACTGTCCAACACATTTATAGCTGGGTGCAAGATGCAAGCTGGAACAGCATATACTGAAAGACATAACTAAGTGGCAGGGATAATGTACAGAATCCTCTGCGCCACATATGGGCTAGAAGTTCCCAAGTCCCAATGGGATACACCACCAAAAGTGGTTGAGAACAACAGAGCTAAGATCCTCACAGATATATAGACATATATATATATATATATATATATACATATATATAAATGTATACAGCGGGTCCTCGTTTTACGACACAGTTCCGTTCCTACAACATCAATGTAACCCGAATTTTGGTCGAAGTACGAAAGTCAAAACACACACTAGCCTAGTCACTTACCTATCCTAACACAGTTGTAAAATCATAATCTAGAACATAAAAACACAATTAAGCCACAGAAAAAGAAAAGGACATAAATATACGTTTAATATAATGTTCGTCGCTGATATACCTCACTCATACGCCGCGCTAATGCATATGCATATTATTCCGCCGCTCATGAATATACAGTATATATATATATATATAATATAAATATACACACACACATATATATATATATAAGGGGGGGGTGGTATGTGTCTTCCTCAACCTTGGGTCCTCTACCTGAGGCACATTGGGCATGGTGGCATGGTGGTGTAGTGGTTAGCACTGTTGCCTCACAACAAGAAGGTCCTGGGTTTGGTCTCAGATCACCCAAGTTGCCTTTCTGTGTGGAGTTTGCATGTTTTCCCCATGCATGAGAGGATTTACTTCAGGGACTCTGGTTTCTTTCCACAGTCCAAAAATATGTGAGTTAGGTTAATTAACTACTCTAAATTGCCCATAGGTGTGATTGTGAGTGTGAATGGTCCTAGCCATTAGGGGGCCCAGTGTAGTGTTTCCTGGTGCTGGTCCCAGGCCCGGATGAAAAAACCCCAGTCAAATTGATGAAGCAAACAACGGACGATCCGCTGTGGTGACCCCGAACAGGGAATAAGCCAAAAGAAGAAGATATATATATATTGGGCATGGTCAAGAACGGTCCAGCTGAGGATATATAGGTGTGTGGTGGACTCATACAACTTTCAAAAAAGGCAACTGCAAGTTGTAAGTAAGCTGTAAACTGTAAGCTGTAAGTAATAAACAACACACAGGAGCCTACGTGACAGCAACTGTAAAATTGCTTCTTTAATTCTTTAATTAAATTTCTTTAATTAAATCTTCTCTCATTTTCTCTAACTACTCATAAATATAAGCATCATATTTTTCTAAGCAGTCTTAACTAAGCTGCTAACTGAAGAGGAAAGTGACACATAGCTAGCTAGACTTGCAAATAATAAGTAATAATATAAACACTTTGGTAAACATTTCATTGCTGTATTTGAATGAAATATTAGGGAAAGCTGGGCTTCCCGTGTAGTCTTAAAGTAATCGCTTTAAGTGGGGTTGAGGGTAGGGCTCTTTGCGGGACACTTGATTTCTTCCACTCCAACCTGTCTTTATCGACCTCACTTTGTATACAGGGACACTGTCATCCTGAAAGGTTTGGGCTCTTAATTTAGTAAAGGAGTCTTCTTAATCCTACAGCATACAAAGACATTTCTAGTCTTCAAACTTTGTGACAACAATTTAGGGAAGGCCCACACTTATGTTTGATGGTCAAAAGGTTGTTTATCACTTACCTCCTGTATCGGGCCTGCAGCACATTCAGTCATGCAAGATGCATGGCCAACAACTCCTTCATTCACTTGAAACATTTATTCTGTTTCTCTCGAGAAGTAAGTGCTTACTGAGGGACCATTCAATGGTTAGTCCTTCAGCCACCTTCAAAGGGTGTATATACTGCATATGACCTTCCAAAAACTTTCCAAAATCAGTCAAGTTCTTCCGTAAACTTACTCTCTTTCCACTTTCTTTCCTGTTAAAGTAAAGGCCTGAAAAAAGGAAGATTTTGTTGAAAGTTGTTTTGTTGAAAAATGGGGCATCAGGAGTACCCTCTGACAGGTACCTTTCAGGTTCACTTATTCATATGCTCTACACAGGTTCCCAACACTATTCCTGAAGTACCCCAATCCTGGACATTGTACTGTTTTTCCTGTTCTAACATACCCACTTCAACTCAGGAAGGGCTATTTATTAGCTGATTAGTTGAATTGGATGTGTTGGGAGCAGAGAAAACATTAAAATGTGCATGACAGGGGGGTATTCCAGGGTCAGGGTTGGGAACCTGAACTCTAGATCACATTGTTGTCTTGTCCCTGTAGGCAGACGGACCGACACCTGTGGTCGTGCGAAACTGCGAAAGTGTTCATTAAATTCGCAATGGGTTTCAGTATTCCAACATCAGTGCTGTGACTGATACTCTCATAATAGCACCATACACTGTAAAATGTACGTAACTACCATTGCCCAATAAATATCGTATAAGGTAGTTTCTTTCCTTGGTTGTCAGGGAAGAAGGAGGTTGACAAATCTTGCAGAGCAACATGGGCTACATTCTTTATTTCTACATGGGGAAAAATATATTCGTTTTTTTCCAGAATTAAAAATGTTTTCCTTAAAATTGGTCTTATTGATCTATTTTGAGTGTACAGAGTAAAACGTGTTAGTAGAGTGGGAGCAAAGTTACAGAAATAGAGTAAAATTTTCTTTAAATTTAGTCAGTTGTACCTTGGCAAATTTATTGTGTATTCCTACAAAGTGTGGTTAAATTGGCAAATTTACTGTGTATTCCTACAAAGTGTGGTTAATGTAAAGAAACACCATTTACACTATCTGCGAAATGTAATGGCGCCCTCTACAGTACACCACATTTCCACTACTGCGCAGTTGCATAGGAACCAGTGGTGTGCAATTCTTATGACATGTGTAATGTACAGTCACTGGTCAGTTTAATAGGAACACCTGTACCTGTGCTCATTAATGCAGTTATCCAATCAGCGCATCATGTGGCAACAGAGCTATATACTGCTGTATACAGAGCTGTATACTGTATATGTTGCTCAAGGATTAAAGACATCACTGGCTTTATGTGCTGTACCATTTTAAAGTTAATCTAATTACTGCAATTACATAATTTAATTATATAGAACCAAATTACTTACACTTTTATGACAGAATAATTGCACTTAAAACATGTGACCTCATTTACTTTAATGATACCTTAATTCCCAACATGAATTCCTTAACCAATGACATACAGTTCCATAAATAAAATCAATGATTGAACAGCCGAGGATTTTTTTCCTCCTAATTGGGCTAGGTTGACAGTTCAATACAGTTCAGATTTGGCTCAAGTCTGTGCACCCATGCCATAATGTGGCCAAATGTATCAAATAAGAGGACCATGTGGTGGAAATATGCATGCTATTTGGAAATTGATATTCCATCCATGTATCCGTTATCAATACCAATCTGTCATGAGGGAAGCTGGAGCCAATTCCAACTGACTTCAGGCAAGAGACTGGGTACACCCTGGGCAGGTCACCAACCTATCACAGGGTTAACACAGAGAAGAACAACCATTCACACTCACATTCATCTATGTGTAGTTTAGAGTATCCAGTTGACCTTATCTGCATGTGTTCTGGCTGTGGGAGGAACTCCCACACCTGGAGGAAACCCACACAGGCATAGGGAGAACATGCAAATTTCGGTCTGGCAGGTTTGAACCCAGAAATTTCTTGCTTACCACTGAATCACCATGCCGCCAGAATTTATATTACTAGGTACAAATGATTTTATACTTGTACAAAATTTAGTAAAAACTAAGACTAACTAAAATCAAGAGAAGTTTTTTTATGTTGTACAAGATCATTTTGAACCCAAAATTGCATGCAGTTCTATGCCCTGTGGGGTTGCGATGGATCCACATGCCTAGTGTTGTTTCTCCTTTTTGGTCTTTATATTACTACTTTACAACAGCTTATACCTCTGTAAAATGTAAAGTATGCAATTGTCAGTTTTTAAAGTCACCAGCTGATGGCAGTAGATGATTACTTATATAAGAGCTGTGGTAGGATTTCATTTTGTATCCATTTTACTGACATTTACACAGAATGCCATAAAATTGCTAGTATTGTTACATAGTATAAAGTATATTGCTACAGAGTATAGAGTATGTACAGAGTTTGTAAGACATCTACCTTCAGGACACAGCATAATAGTACATAAATGCTGTATTTGTAAATAAACTGAAGGAGGTGTCATCCATGTCAAGCTCATCTCTGAGTCAGAGCAGCTCTGCAAAGCTCTCAACACAGTACCCTAGAAAACTGAGGACTATAATTCAGGATGCAAATCCCACAGTAAATGGCTGAACATTTAATAAGCAACCACTTGTTCCATTTTAAAGCAGCACTTTTGAATTGTGCTGTGTTGATTCATTTCATGACTATGCTTCTTAATAGAACCCAATGAAACAACGGATTAAGCTTAGATTTGGGAGACCGCAGCCAGCCTATTTTTCTATGTTACAGTGTACAAATCAGTGTGCCAAGGCATTTTTTTTTTAACAAAAAGATGTGGCCTGGGCTGTCTCATCTGGGTTCTCAGAGATTCCACAGCTCTTTTCCCTAACAGGCATCTGTTTATTGTATTTATTTTTCACACAAGCAGCTTATATTATGCATATCATGATAGTGAGGGAAGGCTTACTAAACTTGCTTGTATACCAGGTAACCTCATAAGAATGGGGATTAGATTATGAATGCACTAACAATGCAAATTCCTCCACTATGCCATATATGCTGTGCTGCAAATTTAAATCGCGCATAGCAAGCACATCCTCATAAATAAAAAAACTTTCCATTCCAGTGTTCTTTGTTACTGTAATGCAGTGGAAGCCAATCCAAAGCCAAATGAGACAACAAGCATTGTAAACTAATTACCCTGTTCTTTTCTTTTCCATCTTCCATGGATCAATTCAGATTCCTTTCAAAGAATTTTAATTTGTCTACATAGGAAAAAGTGAACATGCATGATTAAACAATCTTTCAGTGAAAGATTAACAATAATGTCTCTGTCATCAGAAATACCTAATGTTAGCATGCTCAGATAAAATGTTCAAACCTGAATAATGGTCTCATTGCTTCATAGATGAGCTGGACTTTGCTCCATTTATGATTCTCGGGGCTCAGAGGTGATAATGTGCTCCAGATTATACTATTACTCTCACACCCCATAAAACCATGAACTGATGACAAATCGTCAGCCATTCCATTCTGTAATTCTGGCCATGTTATCAGATTCTTTGAATCCCGTGCTGGAATATAATATACACCATATGGGATGAAGGATTTTCACTTAATGAATGGTTTCCTCAAATGTGGATCTTGGATTTCTGGATGTTCCTTACTATTTAAAATTGATATTTTAATTTTGGAAAGCAATATGCCATAAATAATAACTTAGGCATTTTCTTCACAATAATACAAAATCTATACTATTTGTTAAATATATGTATACTATATGTACATAGTGCATATAGTATGTACATATATTATAACTTTACTTGTCCATTAGCTGTAGCGTTTTTGTGTTTAATAGAACAGAGTGGATAAGACACAGTGATTTTACCCCATAGTACTATAAGTACTTAAAGTTCTGTAACTTACATGTTTATTACAGGGTCTACAGTAGCTATGTTTTTTTATTTTAATATGAATTTCATTTTAAATTCCATGTTGCTACTAACTAATATGGCAACACAATCACAGGATATTTTATTATTATTATCCATCTATCCATCCATCCATTATCAATACTGCTTATCCATCAGAGTTGCAGGGAAGCTGGAGCCAATCCCAGCTCACTTCAGGCAAGAGGTCGGGAACATCCAGGACAGGTCGCCAATCTATCGCAGGGCTAAAACAGAGAAACCATTCACACTTATGGGCAAAATGAAATAGCCAGCTAAACTAATCTGCATGTCTTGGGACTGTGGGAGGAAACCCACAAAGGTTGAGGGAGAACATGCTCCGCACAGAAAGGCCCCTGTTGGCTGACAGGCTTGAATCCAGAACCTTCTTGCTGTGAGGTGGCAGTGCTAACCACTACACCACTGTGCCACCTATTATTATTATTATTATTATTATTACTATTATTATTATTATTATCATTATTATTATTATTATTATTATATTCAAGGGTGAAAATTATTTCTTCAGTTTTTTATGTCTGTCAATATCTATTAAGAGGATTTCAACTTATCAGGATGCCCTCATAACATCTGCAAGAAGGAACTTTGTGGTGCAGAAATGTTCTTTCTGAAGGAGGTGCTGCTGTAAATGTAATAAAGATTCAAGGATTGAAGCAATGACTCACACATTCATGAACCACAGTGTGCTTCCTCCACTTACAGGAAGGACTAATGTCTCTATGAGCTAAGGGTGATCAAATGCTGTAAATGATGGTTTTCTTGTATGCAAAAACAAGAGAAGGCCTTGAGGGAGGAAGCCAGTAAGTAAGTAGCTGAGTAAGTAGAATACAGTAGAGTACAGTATAATAATGGATTATAAGAGTTAAACATGGAAAACTTTGCTTTTTTTTGTCTCAATGATATCATTGACAGTTCTGCGCACTACATGACATGTTGCACCTGAGTATTTAGATTAGTGCTAAAGGTTAGTGTTAAATTAAAACATATTACAAACCAAAGAAAAAAAAAAGAAAGATATATTATGATATCAATAAATATATATATTGATATATTGAAACGTGGAAGTGACTAGAGCCCCAGCAGGTGTAGTCTGCACAAGTCTGACCTGCCAGAGATGGAAAATGCCCCAGATGCTGGTGAGTCCTGGATGTGCAGCTGTGGCGTGACGGATGGCCATCCCATCCACTCATTTTACACAGTAGCCGTCTAAAGCTGCACTACCCTTTATCTATCTATTGGCTCAGGTTGTGTATTAGGTGATGTCATTTACTGAAGACATCGACATGCACTGACATATGGATGCCATCAGTTCTCATCTCTTCCTCTGAAGCTGTTCAGAAATCCTTCTCCACATAGGAAGATTTATGCAGGAAAACATCATGGGTAATATTTTTTTTGTTTCACTCTTTTTCTATCCTTACTTTTATGCTGGGCCAAGATGCTTGCTTTTGGGACATCGGTCATGGTAATAGGCTACAGGTCTGATATGTGATATACATGGTAAGAAGGTATTTCAGTTAAATATTGGCTTAGTTTACATATTCCTTCACACCTCATTAGTCAATGTTAGAAGGCCTTGCTTTGTAGAGGTAGTCAATGCAAGAAACCAAAGAATGCTCAGCTGTTGATGCAGTAAATGTGTGATAACCTTTTCTCTGTTATGTTCTAAAATACTGTTTTTAACAGTGTCTTCCAGTGTCCAAACCAAATAAACATTTTGTGTCAATGTTTTGCGTTGGGGTCACATTCTTGGCCCAGAATAAACTAATATTCCTATTACAAGTAAATCCCATTTCCATATTACTGTTAAAATATTCTCTTTCTCTTAAATCACTTCACAATATTTAAGAATGTGAATACTTAATGCTAAGACACAGGGGATAATTTGTAATGATACCCAATAATAATAAAAAACAACAGTTATATTTTAATGCCCTTGTGTGGAAATGTGAGAATTACTCTCCAGTACCAGTAACTCAAAAAAGAACTGTTCTTCAATCTATAAATTATAAAGGCTTGATGAAACTAAGCCCATTACCCAGTGGAAAAATAAAGAAAAGTCACTGGATACAATTCCTTTAATATCTTTAGCCCTATAGCATCAAAGAGGTAAAATTGCTTCACCATCATCAAGAGAAAATAGTAACCACACCGATGTTACAATAAATTATTTATACACAATATCACACTAAGAAATTAATCAAGTGGAGATCAGTCTCGGCTTTTCTTCCCATGAAGAGGAGCTCTTGTGATCTGTCATTGGACATCCATGAATGAGAAACAAATGTACACAGCAAGTGTGGAGTGGCATTTCATTTAGGAGAACAGTTGAAGAGCAAGGCAGATGTTTCTCCATCTATACCCCTCTCATTCCCCTCCGTCCTACACACAGCATTAAGCAAATGGGAACTGTTTCCACAGATTAGGATACAGCAGAACTGTCTTTATTATTTGCCATGGCTAAATAATAAACAGTATATGTAATTTCTTTACTGTATTCGGATGATTGAGTTTTTTTTAATAAATTTGGAAATTCACAGTTACAAAAGTATTTATTGGATCCATTTGTTACAAACTAGGTGCCAAAATAAACCATAACCAGTTCCTAAGTGTTGTGAAATAGAACAATAGGAATATGATGTTAACACATGCTAAAAAGAAACATCTTCAAGTTCACTAAGACAGTGTATGTGATATGGGATTTGTATATCCCCAATGAAGGCAATAGTGCTACAGAAAAGTGCATTTCTGATGTTATACAAAATTGTAATATGTTTTCTCCACATAGACATACATAAAAATGCAAACAAGTACTTTCACTGCCTCATAAAGCCATGGGATTTAGAAGTCATTGGTGGTTTCACCATGATTTATGGTGCAACGTTACGTCATATAGAGTTGCATTATATAAAGTAGCTGGGGAATAATAACAGCAGTACAGCACACACCCTTGAATACTGGTCATTATAAGAAAAAAACTTGCAATACTTAGCAAAGCTGTGAAGTTTCTTAAGGAGCATGAAACAAGATTGACATTGATTCTGTTTGTTTAACATTTCAATGTGTATGTCCTTTTTAAAAAAGCGAAAAATTGATGTTTAAGCCAATTGACCAAAGCAGACCTACATTTCTGGTCTGTCCATTCCAGCTTCTGATCTTATACAACATTACTGAGCTCTTACATTGTGCAGAGAGACAGGTATGTCCTCAACATGGACAGTGTGAGGCACCTCATTCAATCTTTTGTCCCCTCTCAGTTTTAAATCTTTGCATTCTGTGAAGTACTGTCAGTCAAAATTTCTATTCGTTTACTCCTGTTCAGTTGTGCTTCAGGAAAATATAGGAAATATCTAAAGGTCGAGGATTTCCCTATCTGTGCTGAGTAGGGGATAACATAAATTAAATGAACACCACATTTCACCATTTTAATACTTAAATTAAAAAATATGAATGGTCTATTAGAGCTAGACTTTTACTACAACAACTGCTATTCAATATTACATCAGCAGGGGGCAGCATTATTAATTATTAGAGCAGTAAATAATCACATTAGGAAATGGGTCTTTCTTTGGTCAAGTGTCTTGAAGGCAAGAAACAAGAGTGGGAATGTAATTACATGTATTTATAAATAAATACTGTGTAAAACCAAGTGATCACAGACTTGCAATGTACAAACAGCTGTTTTGCCTGTTTTTAATTGATACAGAGCCATGAAAATTTCAGAACATTGGGTATTATACATGCACACAGTGAGAAAAATTCATGGTTGATGGGCTCAGGGTGCCTGGGCGAGAATAGTGATATTCCCAGAGAAGAGACTTTACAGAGAAAATATGTGTTGCTCTTAAAATGCTTTTAAATAAAAGGCAGACTACAGGGGGTGTTTGGAGCAGAGAGTCACTGACAAGCTTCCTTGTCCATCTTTATTAGACAAATCCAACAGAGAAAATAGATCCTTCTGCTTATCAGCAAGGCGCTGCGTGTGTGTGTTTGTGCTTGAGCCAGAGGTCGATCAGAGACATGCCACCAAATTATAGACACTGTAGCATTATTATAGTGATGGAGGAGGTGGAGGCAGAAGGGGGGAGGTTAAGAGGATACTGCAGATTAGAAAGAGAACTGCTGCAATACACTGCCTCCTTTTGTATGCTCAGTTACCCAGGGAAAAATATGTCCTGGGGCGAGTGCTTTCAGTCAAAAACAGCTTGTCCCATTATAGATACAACAACTTGTTTTCAGATGCAGTGAATGCTGAAGCGTGAGGCCATGTGAGCAAGGTCAAATAAAATCACAAAAAACATCATGGAGCACAGATAGAAGATGCACATTGTGCACAAAATCAGAAATGCTAAGGGAAATTTTTTTTCAGTCACTGTCTATAAAGGCTTTCTTAGCAGGGAGGCTTTTATTGTACAGCATTGCCAGTTATTCAATTAATACTTAATTAATAATTATTCAGTAGTTCCTATGCTCTATCCCAGGATGCTCATCAGTTTTTAATACATTGTCTTCATTTCAAAGATTCATATCTTAGAAATATGGCAAAACAAAATTTCCCGTATGTCTTCGGTTATAATATTGTGACTGTGACGGCCAGAAGATATGATTGATATCATTTTCATCATTTCATCATTCAGTGATCATCCCTGCTGATGGTGACAGTATCATCCTGGAAAAACACATTCCCTTCAGGATAGAAATGTTTGATCACTGGATCAAGATAACATTAGTCAGAGAATGTTGTACTGATGTCAAGTGACCCTTCTAAAGTGAGAGGTAGACCCAGGCTATGGCAGCAATTTGCCCTCTACAATATAACAAAGCTATCAGCTTTTACTTTAATTTCAGGCTCCCAAAGGAGGCACAGCAGTGAGGATGTTTGGTTTATGCGGTTTCTATTACCATGAATTATGACTTAAGCCACATATTAATATCCTTGATTCTCTTTCAAATACAAGATCTCATATCTCACTAAAATATCATATCACATCTACCCTGCAAACATAATACAGAATGGTGTTCTCTTCTCCTGCTAAGCACAGGGTTATTTGTTCACAGTGTTATTAATTTCAGTAATTGTCTATATAATCAGTAGACCCAGGCCTTTGATTGGACACCACCATGATGCACAGAAAATACACGCTCCCTATTAACCAGCTGGAACACAATGCATAAACCCAGACTGGGCCCCAGTTGTAGACAGGTTTAACTATGAAAACTCACATTTGTGTGCCATATCTGTTTCAAAGAATGGCCTCCCAACTGTATTCCAAGCATGAATACTTGGGAGCAACACTCACCCATGTCATCTACAACCCCCATCCTCTCCCTCTCTCTCTCTCTCTCTCTCTCTCTCTCTCTCTCTCTTTCTGTCGATCTCCCACTCTTTCTCCCTGTATCTTTTGCTAGAGAACCAGCTGCTAACTGATGACATCACACTGCTTTCCAGCTGCATTAGCACAGTGACAAGAACAGATGTTGACTTTTTGGAAGCCTTCTGACAAGCAGAATTTTCCTCCCCACCTCCAGTTGCAGGGGTCTGAAAAGCTGTTGACATCTGTTCTCAACATTTCCCGCATAATAAAGCCAACACTTCACTACAGCCACTGGAAACTACCCACCAGCAGTGACACATCAGCTGAACCCAGATTTCTGGCAATGTGAAACTGGCAGTTAAATTTTGGATTTGTTCTCATGATGCACCCCAAAACGCATTTGGAGTGATAAGATGCAGTCTGCCAAGCCAGTAGACTAAAGTACAGTCAGTTACAAGAGCCAAACTAATTTTGTCTATACTGCCTATGAGAATATGTGAACCCTGTTTTCCTGTTTTAAAGGGCAGCAGCAGAAAACTCAGGCTCTTTTGTTTACCATGTTTCATTTTTCATGACCTGTCATTTGGCAGGAAGAAATTATATGTATATTTGCATATTATCAAAACTATGTTAGCTTTATCCGAACATCATCCGTGTTGCTGTGTTGATAAATAGAAAATAGTTTCTCAAGGGTTGTTTTTTTATTATTATTATTTTTAGGATTCTTAATACATAGAACCGTTAATATGACCTTTAAGGGTTTCTCCATGAATGATGCTCATCTCAGGCTTTAAAATGAGAGAAACCATAAAAAGGTGCTCTTTAATCTTCATCCAATTTTGTATTTATTTTTTTTAACTTTTAGAGTTTAAGCTTCTTTTATCAACATGTTAGTGTATTTTCAATTTGGTTAACAGTTTCTCACATTACCCACAATGCCATTCAACTGCCTGTTGTTAGTGGTGCCAGTGGGATTCATGCTGCTTTCGACTAATGTTTGTTAACTCAGAATTTCTTACCTCTGACTGGGAAAAAAACAAAGAAAATACCCCTTAATTCCACTTGGAATGCATTTGACATCATTTCAACATAGCCACTCATACTGTCTAAATATCACTATCTTAAATGAGTTAATAGTAGTATTTACTATACAATTAACATTCATTGGCTAAATCTATACACTGATCACACTGTATGCTATTATGAAAAAACAAAAATAAACTCATAAACTCATGATCACTAATGTTCACTTCCATGTACTGAATGGAAAAGTGTCTGTGGATTTACTATCAATAAAAATAGAATATAGAGATAATTATATTATCAGAGGATTATTCCACTTAATACTGTGAGTAACCACTTTAGAAATACTTGGAAAGGTTGAAAATCCCCAGACTGATTTGAGCTCAAGGCTGGAGCTCCTGGATGCAGCTGTTACTTAGCCACTCTTTAAGCACGTGGGACAAAAACATTACCCAGGAACGGGCACTGATTCTACTTTTCTCATTACACAACTTTCCACATTCTGGCACAACATCACAACCTCCCATGCCTCACACACATCTGTTTAGGCAGAATGGGCTTGGGGGGGATGGGGGAGAAAGGAATCTCAGCTGTTGTAGTTGTCAGAACCCTGGGAAAGTGATCTCTCTCTCAATGGCCTTGTAATGCCATGTTCCCCTCCCTGTCTGATGCCCCTTGAAACCTAAGGTCTCCACTCTGATCATATTTTTTGAGTGACTCTCGTTAAAAGAAAAAATGAAATGTAGGACAGGGCTTAAAGCACCATTTGTACAGAAGAACAAGATTCCTTAGAGTTTGATTGATTACAAGACCTGAGTGATTGCAAGACCTGTTGTGACATTGCTCCAACCAGACACAAGACATTGTGTTTGTGACTTCTTCAGCAAAAGATTATTTGGAGCACAGCTTTGAAACAGTGAAGTCAGCAAAACACAATCGATTTTACTAAAATCTAGCTTGACAGAGATATATGAGGTAAAACCAAGCATACAAACACAGCTTACACTGTAACTGGCTACCAAGCACTCAAAGTGAACATGAAATATGATATTTTTCCATCCAGTAGCATGTGTTGATTATGTTTTCCTATTTACAATTTTTGCATAAATAGCTGTGCCATGAGTTTTACGTAATATGTCATATGCCTCCTTCTATTTGTGATTTTTAAATGAATGCCATAAGAGCAATAACACTGATTTTTTATTTTTCCCCTATTTTTTCCTTAATTTTAGTCATGGTCAATTAAGTCATGGCCTAAGGATATCATATGCTTCCACTTCTTGCTCATGCAGCTTCAGGAGCAGTGTAATGCACTCGGAAAAAAGTGCTATCCACCCACCTCCACACATGAGCTCACAGACACCTATGCTTGGCTAGCATAGCTGTAACTGACAGGGGAGAAAGAGTATGCCTCACCTCAGTCAGAGCACAGCTCTTGTGCGCCAGGCCATAGATAGCTGTAGCATACCTGGGATTAATGCTAGTGATCCCAAGATGTTAGGACAAATTATTTTCTATTGCACCACTCAGTAGCTCCATGCTGACATTTAAATGAAAAATTTTTAACACTACTAGAACTTCCTTGTCAGCCACCTTTGGTTGCAATGGCAATGATTTAGTTATCTGTAAACATGTCAAATTATGTGTTCTAAGAACACTGATCTCAACTCATGATTAAGTATTCATTTTATAAAATTTTGTCTCTGATAAAATCATACACAATAAACCCATCTTAAATCCCTCTCCACCATCAGTGCTAGTCCCAGATCTTTAATTGCGCGTTTGATTGTAATGAAAGAAGAACCACTCTACTGCTTATATAAGGCCTAGTAATCCTGCCCTAACCCACACTTTAAATTCTATTGTAATTGCCAAACACAGGTCTGCTCAAATACAGACATTCACTATTCCATAGGCAAGGACATCGAAAAGAGGATTTTCTCCTAATGGGACTCTCAAAAAAGATGAATGTGTTTAATACAGGTGTTCAGGAGAGGACACAGACTACTGCTGTACTGAGGATTAATTAGCATATTCCTCAATTATATGGTAGTCATTTTTCCAGGAGAGTGGGATTTTTTGTGTAAAGGAAATTATGTTTATTTTAACATAATAGAAGTCATATTCAAAAGTCCTAACATGCCAAAACAACTGGTAGAGCTTTTTGATGATTAGGAAGTAGGAAGGAATAAAGGAAGTCTGTCAGAATATCTTGTAAGCTGTTTTTCTGAATATTCCTATAATCACTTTCTTATTATTCCTATAAACACTTTCTAATTCTTTTATAGAATTTATAAAGCTGCCATAAAGCAAGACAAGTCAATGGAAAAAAATTACAAGATACTGAGTAACAAGACATTCTCAGAGGATCGTCAGTATTACAAGACACATGGGATCGCTTTATTATATTTAGTACCACTCATAGAAACCAATATCTAAACAGAGCTCTGAGGACGGTACTCCATACATACAGCAAATTCAATGAACGACAGTGATGCTTCAACACACAATGTGTCCCTGCAGCCTGAAAGCAGCCACATTCATCAACAGCCTCCATGTTAACAAAGATTCCTCACACTGGCAGAGGCTTGTTGGCAGAACACAGCCACTTTTTATTACCATCATAATTAATGACCCACAGTGGAGCACCTCTGAAAAGCGGCTTTTGAAGCCTGTCTCCTTATAAAGGAATTAGAGAGTCAAAATGACAGCCAAAAAGAACTCAATTAATAATAAAATGTGCCCAGTGCTGGGAAAACATGACAAGCAGGGCAGAACATTGCATTTGGCGTCATATGAATTCATCAGTCAAACACTGCGACATGTTAGATAAACAAGTGCCTGATTCATGTCTGCAGCCTGATGGCTCTGATGGGACATGTGATAAAATTAGAAGGCTCTGGAAGCTGCTATCAGCATGCTAGAGGACAAACAATAATAGCTTGCATGCGCAAGGGGCCAAGGGAGAAAAAAACACAGCGAACCATTGAGTGGCTTTGTCTGATCATTTGTACTTCACAATCTCTTAGTCATTGTGTACAATTAGTGCAACAAATAACTCAGTTCTCTCATTCAGACATAACCATTTCCACAATAATCACAACCATAGGTTTTTCACATATGTATATTGTACTGTGAAATTAATCTGTTTTTTTAAAATGTTAGCTTTATAAGTTGTCAATGGAACCACTATCCACTCGGATGTCAGCTGAAGTGGCAAAACAAAAACAGGACATTTTCTTTTCATATATTTCACCTCGAAGGCATGTGTCCGGTATGGAGGCAGGCAAAGGATGTAAATGCAAAACATCCAGGCAAATAAAGTCCAAACCTCATAGGCAAAACTCAGTCCAAAAACAGTCAATGGTCAGAATAACTCGGCAAACACGTTTGTCTGAGGCAGAGGCAAAAAGGCAAAGTCAAAGTACGAAACAGTCTTCTATAACCAGAATTTACAATAGCAAGTACTACAGGTTTGGTCCACATGTGAAAACATAATACCTTCTCAGGGAGTTTAGGAAACAAGGGAACTTAAATAAAGTGGCTGTGAGTAAAAACTTAACTCAAAACAGGTGTTATTAATAATCAGGGGATTGTGACTGGGGAAGTGCAGAGGAGTACTGGGAATTGCAGTCCTCAATGGCTATGTTTGGAGGCCCTGAGACTGCTGGGATCTAGAGTCCGTGCTGCACTGAGATGCTAGAAGCTAGAGTACATGCTTTACTGGCAGTGATGACGCCCCCCAGGGAGCTCATAGGAGCGACAGACCTTCTAGGCCTCCCCCAGAAACAAGGACCGGGCCTGTGAGGGTGCAGGGAAGTCCCGGAGCAGAACAGGTCTTGTATGCCCTGGCGCAGCACCCAGACATGCACCAATTTCTCAATAAAACCTGCCCAGACTCAGGATGTGAATTGCAGGCCTTGGTGACTCATGATGTACACATGGATCCCAAAGTAGTGAAACACATGCTCAGCCATGCAGAAGGCCATTGGGATTTCTGGGAGCAGAATCAGCCTGAGGGACTTGGGGATCCGGTCTATGATGATCATAATGACTGTGTGTTTAGCAATCTGTTCATCAATCTCCCAGGTAAGCACTTTAAGGAAACAAGAGGGAGGTAGGATGGTGTCTTGATTGGGCTTGGGTGGTTCAGAGGGGTAATGTCATGACGGGCGTCAGCCTTTGTGTTCTTGGAGCCTGGCCGGAAGTGTGAAGTGAAATCAGGTCAAAGAACAGGGCCCAGCGAGACTGTTGTGGGTTTAGCCATTTTGCTGTTTTTAAATATTCCAAGTTTTTATGATCCTTATAAATGGTGAAGGGTTATACTGGCCCCTCGAGCCAGCGCCACCACTCCTCCAGTGCCAGTTTATTGACCAACAGTTTGCTTTCCTCAATGTCATAATTTCATTATGTGGGAGTCAGCTGTTTAGAATAAACAGTCACTGGATGAAGATTGTTTCTGTTGCCGAAGCGCTGGGACAAGATAGCACCCACACCAATCTTGGAGGTGTCCACTTCTACCATGAAAGTTTTCATAGGATCAGAATGCTTCAGGACAGGGGCTGTGGTGAAAGCTTGCTTTAGACTTGAGCATGCTTCCTCTGCTGCAGGATTCCATGCCAGTTCCTTCGGCACCTTAGCAGAGCTGTTAGTGGAGCCATGATCGTTAATGGAGCCGTTGAATACCTTAGTAACCACATTCTCTGTATCCATGGCGACCCCCTTAGAGCTGATGAAAAAACCAAGAAGGAGATTTTACTGGCATGGAATTCACACTTCTCGGTGTTTTCATACAGGTGGTTCTCACTCAGACATGACAGAACCTGCTTGACATGTTGGACATTCTTGAAATGATCTTGTCAACGTGTACTCCAAGGCATATTCCGGTGCACGACAGTTCCCCCTGAGAGATGCTCGACAACTGCTCTCCAACCTCTCCTTCCTCAGGACAGTGCTTGAACATCCAGGGAAAGTGCTCAAGGAAACAGTTGAAGGAGGCCAGAGCTTCATCTCCTGATTTCCAGACCACAGTAGCCTACTGCAGCAACCTACCCTTTAGCATGCCAATAAACTGAGTCACTTTTTGCTGTTCGATCAATCTGGCATGGCTGGTCAAGTACAGATAGCTCTGTCACAAGAAGCTCTTGCATCTGCAGCACTCACTGTTGTACTTGAGCAATGCCTAGACTGGGACGCTTGGTGGCGGCTGCTTGAGTCACAAGTGTTGGCACAATGGCATTGGTGAGGCATGCAAGATGCTCCTCCAACTCCATGTGATGTTGGTGGTGCTCGCCATGAAGCCATCCCATAAGTAGGTGGCAGAGAGCCTGCTGGATTCCATCCATATGGAGCAGCAAAGTTTTCTGTCAGATATGGAGGCAGGCGAATTATGTAAATGCAGGAGAGTTTTATTACAACAACCAGGCAAACAACTGTCCAAATCATATAGGCAAACTCAGTCCAAAAACAGGGAATGGTCAGAATAACTTGACAGCACATTACCACATTAGGGCATTCATTCTATGGGTCATGACCTGAACAAGTAAAGGGAGAATATCCACGATGCAGGACTTTAAAGCTAAAAAACATTGCTCACTGAGGCTCAACTACATCAGACCATTGGGTCCTGATGATAACGTCAATGCCATTTCAGGCCTTTGGGCCTTATCAATACCAGACTCCAACATGATTACTGCTCTGTCCCAAGAAGTTTGTTCTTTCTTGGACAAAGGAATGATAAGAGTTCTATTCAACATACTTGTTAGTTTTTAGTGGCTTCCATTCACTTCAGAATTTGAGAAGCCTGAACTGGTTGCTAAAATCTGTCCTGTTTCACAGCTACAACAGTTTTGCTATATTGCAAAATTTGTAATGTACTTGTGGAATTATATCCTCGGATCAACTGTTCATCTGTCCTAGTCTAGAGGAAAATCAAGACTGTTTAAACAGACACTGGCCCACTGGGTGATGGATGGCTCTTAACTCCAAGAAGCATCTCCTCCTTGTTGAAAATTATTGCGCACCTTCACCATGTTCTGCAAGGCTAACATCACCCCTCCCAGTGGTGGAGTGCGGTTAGTCATCTCTGAACACCTTTCCAGTCAATACTTAGTGGTTAAGTTTTACATAAAATCGTGGAATGTTATTGATGTTATTGATTCACTGTCTTTGGTGGTTATCCAGTGTTGATATAACTACAGTTCTTGGTATATGTAACTTGGGGTATACAGAAAAGAGACACCTAATGCCTAATTAAACATGGTGAGATGCATGGCAAAATGTTCAATATATTACACATTTAAAATATGTGCCTCCCCGTGCATGCGTGGGTTTCCTCCGGGTGCTCCGGTTTCCTCCCACAGTCCAAAGACATGCAGATTAGGTCAA
>JAQQZR010000015.1:9460806-9474153 GCA_030068235.1 Notoglanidium macrostoma | reverse complement strand
CTGTGGTGGACTGGCGACCTGCCCAGGGTGTACCCCGCCTCTCGCCCGAAGATGCTGGGATTGGCTCCAGCTTCCGCACGACCCAGATGGATAAAGCGGTATAGATATTGGATGAATGGATGGAAATATGTGTATGTGTTGATTACATTGTTCCCAGCCATGTTCCCCAGCCATGCGATTTTGCATTCCACTAGACAGATTGTAGGGCTGAATGGTGTGTTAGTCATATTTGTAAATGTTATAATTATCATTGCTAATCCTAACTAGGTGGTATGACTGTATATTTTAGAAAACCTCTTTGAGTGTAATCAAACTAGAAATGTTTTACGGGTCTGTCTGTGACAGACAGAACATTTTCAGTCTTCAAACAAATGCTCAAACAATTCTTTTTTCAAAATCTATTAAATTATTCTGGATTGTGTGTATGATAGATAAATATGACCAACCAAATGAATGATGGTGAAAGTAACTGGAAAACAAAAGCAGGGTAAGAATAATGTAAGCTGTTAATTATGGCTCTTAATGCGACACTATTTGACTTGAAGATTGTCAAAAACAGACGTACTTGTCCTATGTTTTATCCCGAGTTTGGTAACCCATATTCCCTACAAGAACAAAGTAGATTTAAAAAAAAACAAAAATAGCAAAATGGCAACAAATCTAAACCCACACATAATGGTTGGCATTAGTGTGCAGTAATATGTGTCAATCTTCCTTGCAGGAGGCTGATTTCTCTCAGGCCTCATGCTGGGCTTCTGAGCTCCTCTGCTCTCTCATGCAAGAATGATTCTGCTCACTCTCCCCCTTCCATGTTTAGCTTGCAAAGTCCAATTTTCAGCTAATATGAAGGTCATGACAGAGGCCACACAGGTCTTGGTAGGACATAATATCAACAGAATTGTAAATATAGGCTTTATGGAGTGCCATGCATGGAGGCGGGGTTAAGGTGAGTGGAAATTTCCATTGAGCATACAGGGCACAGACGCACAATCTGAGCGGATGAAATAGATTTTTCATTCCAGTGTGTCACATTAGATTTTCAGTGGTGCTGTGTGGCAGGTACCAGTCATTAGTAACACGTTAGCGCTATAATGAACCTTTTATTTATCTGCTGCTTTCCTCATGAATGCAAAGGAGCTGCTTCCAGCTGTGCCTATGAGCAATGTTAGGAGAGCAAAGGAGAGAAGTCAAGAAAGTTATGGGACTGGTGAGACATCGCTAGAATTCTGGTATTTGAGATGTTGTTTTCATTGTGGCATGCTATGAAAATCATGACAATTTGTCAATGAGTATTGTGGTGACTAGTGAATAAGCATAAGTTTGAAATTTGATCTAAACCAATAAAAACCTTTTCAATGTACAACATCTTGCCTACCTTAACCCCTTAAAACCTCAAAGTATTATTTGGCTATTCATCTTAAAGCATATAATTCAGAAAATAATATTAATTATATTTAGTCATTACAGTGAGACTTAGAGCAAAGTAAATAGTTATGAATGGGAAATGTAAGTCTTCGTAGTGAAGTACAAAATCAAAAATAATTTTGCAATATTGGGATATTGTGTTCTGAACACAATTGGCTGTCCGGGATCAATGTAGCATAGACTTGATCTGTGATTGTTATTCGTTCTTTCATTTGTTTGTTTGTTTTGACAGTGGTGGTGATCACAATTAACTATTGTCAGAGTTGTCATATTCATTATTAATTTCTTTTAGTTATTAGCCTGTTTGACTGGTCACTGGTATCGATTGGCTTTAACCCAAACATTAATAACTCAAAAACTACTCATAAATAATATTAAGGAATTAAAAAAACCTTTATGGTTCTAATCAATACACAAAATATTATTGTACACATTTGTACGCACATAATGAATCTAATAAAAATGCAAAAGTAAAGGCTTATGTAATTCATATTGCAATTAGTTTTCTGCCAAGTTTTTACCTGCATTGTACAGGGTTTGTTTTTTAAATTGTATAATACATAATCCTTAAGAAATATAGTAAACTGTCTATATACAGTGTTGCCTATATCTATAGAAAAAGCCACTCGGGTTGTTTTTAATACCTCACTTATGCTCTGCGGCAGAGCGCTGTGCTCTCATCCTGCCGCTTGTGTCCCAGAGCGGTGTGAGCCAGTGGCTAAGCCTTCAGCAGGAGCAGGCTGAATTCCTCCAGCTCCCAGCAGCCCTGCTCCTCACTCCTACTCTTTGTGGCTCACAGTGTGCAAGGGGCCAGAAGAATGTGGCCAAAGGCGGGCAGGGCCCGGAGCTGCTGCCTTGGACAACTTCAATGTTAATTTCCCTTTCATCTTGTGTGTGAAATTGGTGCTGGTGTGGCGCTGACCTCTGGCATTATGAGGTCAAGTGTTGAAATCTGATGTGTGCCTCTCAGACAGACTGGAATCACACTGACAATGCTCAGAGATAGATGATGAGGAGGGCAGTGGGAGAAAGCAGGGTCACTTTACAAGTTCTCTCACAGTATTATTGTGGAAATGGGGCTGGATTTCACAAATGGAAAAATTACACATCACTAAATAAGAGCATTGTGGTCACTCATAAAAATGTAATATATTTTTTTCTTTTAGCAGAAAACTATAAAGTTGCTTACTGACTACCACATGAGCTTCTAGAATATAAGAAAGATTGAATGCAAAAATCCAGACATTTTTTTTTATCTTTTTTATTGTGTTTTCACCTTTAGTGTGTTTTTGTATAAAGAAAAAACCCATCAGCATGCATCCTCATATCATCCATAGTCTCTAAGCTCCGAATTACATGCTTCTCCTGTGATGCTGTCTGCAATTCGCCACAACTTCCAAACTCAAACACACACGTTAGCATTTCTTATAAATATATTCATAACTATAAACAGAGTAATAAATGCAAGTGAAGAGTGGAAGTAAAGAGAAAGGGAATGGGGGAGAAAGAAAAACATCAGAGCAGATCACTATTAGATATGATTTTCTAGATAAGGCTTGATAATTTGGCTTTTACAGATAACTCCAAACGCTGGCAGGCTGAACAGTGTCAATTTACTGTTTTTATTTTTCCTCAACTTTTTTATGTTTTTTTTTTATCTTGCCTGTTGAAGGGCTTTTCATCTCTGCTGATTTTCACTCTCTTTTATTCCCAGAAGGTGAGATCACAATCCAGCAGAAGGCAAAGCCGCATGCTTTAAAGCAATGGGCAAAAAAAATACAAATATTTCAAAATGTATTTCATGGTAATTATGTCAAGTTTCATGGCCTGAGCAGTGCACTGAGGCACCGCCTAGATGCCTTAATTTGTATAGAAATTGTAATCATTTGTTCATTTCAAGGTGAAAATTGCATTTTTTAATTTAAATTGTATCCTGCGTGATAGGCCATTATCTAGCAAAATTGTCTCTGTGTATTAGAGTCTATGCCCAGGCGTCACGCGTGTTAGGTGCTGACTCGTTTTCAAAAGGAGACTTTTATGCGTGTATCTCCTCATAAAAATGCACTGAGGCTTGTGCATTATTCAGTGTTGCAGGTCATTTCCATTTTTTGCTATTAACATGAATTAGTCTGGAAGCTAAGTAGTTTTCTAAAGTAAACATACAAAAAGCCTTCATGATTTATGCCAAACACATGTCTTGAATTGACAAGCCCACCTTCAATTTCCCTTTTTTTTGTCTCAGGTGAAATGGAAAGACTGAGTTATAGGATGGAGGACATGAAACAGCCACTGAGACAGAGGTTGAGGTCATTCATTCAAGTGTGGACTGCTCTCATGCAGGAAAGTGGGACTTTTCAGTAGGGTGTATTGAGTGGTTCTGAGAGTGAGTAGCAGTAGCAAGACTTCCAGTTTGCTCACAGCTTAATTTTGAAGTGATGCTGGCGTGTGGAGATTAGAGACTGGGGCAGGGAGGGGCACATGGAGGAGGCTGCCTACGGAATACCAGGGTTACTATGGAGGACTATAATCTTGTATTCCAGTGCCTGGAGACGGCAAATGAAAGGCTTGGCTTAAGAGGAAAAACTTCCTGAGAATTGAAGGGAGGAATAAAATTGTCTTAGCCATATTGACATCGACAGTGGGGGAAAAAAACTCCATTGTGTAAGAGTATAATGTGTCAGAAAAAAGGAATATATCTAACAATGGTTTTGGCTGAAAGGATACATTCTTTTTCAGTAACAATCTCCTACTAAGTAGTCTACTTACCAATCCAGGTTATTAGGCAATCATGCGATCTGTCGGTGTAAGCTGATTGTGGGAATGCAGAATCCCCTCAGTAGAGATCAGACAGGCAGGCTCAGGTACATAATGTATCCTGGAATAATTATGGGATTTAAGGAGATGTTAGGCTTTGTAAGTGCTTTCTTTGTGACATTTTCAAGTGGTTGACACAGCACCGTCTCTACAACACAATAGCCTTAGGCTCTGTTCAAGAGGAGGGGTGTCAGACTTCTTCAGACATGTTTTAATCAATTCATACCTTGTGGCATTTTTCCCCCTTGTAATGATAATGTTTTGGTGACCCAAAATACTCATTATTAACTAAACGCCAGGCTTCTGAAATGCTTTTAAATGTTTTTTTGCATTCTTTTTTATTATTACATTGATAATAATAATAATTACATCTATGAGTGATTATACACTTTTCACATTTTTGCTTTTGCTTATTTTAGAAAGCAGTTTAGTTTTCTCTATTATTATTATCATTATTATTATTATTATTATTGTTGTTGTTGTTGTTGTTGTTGTTATAAAAATAATTGTAAATAGTTTATCATTTAAATTTCTCATCACTCCAAAATTCTTATTCTTTTTAATTGTGTTTTGTTTTAATTATTTGTTCTGTCCTGTTTTCTCTTTTTAATAATTTTTTAAATAACATATGATAGAAAGATATAACATTTTTTAAATAACACAACAGCTGTTTTCTTGAAAGCCATGTTGCTCACATGTGAAATGACTTTTTATGACAGCACAAAATGCCATGGACAGCTGAATCATAAAGAGGGACTCTTCAGCTCAAAACCACATACCAGTGAGTTTTCATCATTGCATGCAACTGCTGTAGGATGCGCAGCTGGCTTCTGACTGACTGTTCAAGATACATATCTTCCTGTAATTCTGTTAATCACAAATGGAATGTCTCTCTGTGGTGTTCAAGGTGTTTGAACAAGTAGTCATTGCATTGCTAACTCTTCAGGCTCATGAGTCTCAGGCCATAAACAGCACACTGGACACATTGGCAAGCGTTCAGAGGCCTTGTGCCCAGGCGATGCCCTCGTGGTCAGGTCTGAGGCACATGGCCTAAGGCTACTGAACCATTACACAAGCCTTCTGTGAAGGCAGTGGCACTGAAGCATCTGTGTTGTGACACTGCTTTTAAGCTCTTCTTTATTCCCTCACAGCTCGGCTCAATTACTGCCAACTATTTTTAGTATCTTAAATCACTATGACTGTCAAGATGCACTTGACTTCAAATACGCTGAAAAACACTGCATTGTGGAGAAGGGGATTAAATCATGATTGCTGTTTGTAGTGAGATCAAACGGCAGTATGTATGTATGATACATGCCAATAAATATTTCATCCCTTGAAAATGACTGAATATAAATATCAGGGAAAACATGTATGTAGTCTGTGTCAGCTCTGCATGTGCTAGGAAAGATATGTAATTGCATATCAGTGTGGGAAACTGGAAGTAAAAAAAAAGATTTTCAACCACCGCTAATGTATTAATGGCTCATGAGATCAATAGGATTGCAGAAGAATCCACAAAGAATTGCTTGTCCAGTTTTCAAAACTTTAATCAGTAACAGTGCTACAGTAAAGACACCAACAGGCTGAATGTAGGAAAACCAGTACAAGTTCCCATTATGCTATTGTTTCATACAGCAGAATAAATTATGCCATGATAATATACATACATGCTGAACAGAAAGATAAAGCAAATTACAGTTGCTTACAAAAGAACTATATAGGAATGTGATTGGAAAATACTGAAGCTAGAAAGAAATTTTGGAACTCAAATAGTGCTTTAAATATTTAAAAGGTAGACTGTGTTAGAAATGAGTGCTACACACTAAAAACTTTTTACACTCCTTCTTTATATTTTTTTTTTTTTTTTTTTTTCTTACAAAATACTTGAAGTGTTAAATGAAATGTTATCAGTCTTTAATGGCACATGGTCATGTGCCTGAGTGAGTTTGTCTTGTTTTCTGTTTGTCCTGACAGCTACTCAATTTCTCCTATTAGATTGGTTCTAGAAAACAACCACCTTCATTTAGTCTCAGTATGATGTTCTGACTGAATGGTGTATGTATCCAAACTGTGGAACGGGATGCCAAATAAGATAGGAATGAACATAGGTCCTGGACAGCAGATAGATGTTATTCTTGGCTCATCATATATTTAGTGGTCTTTTTGTTAATGGAATGTTTTGTGAAGAATAAAACGCTCCATTATGGGAGAGATGAAGGGCACAATAAATTCAAATCACTAATTATTTATATGAAGCAAATCACTTTACATTCTTTACATTACACACTCAATGCAGTTGAAACAAGAAATTTATTAACAGAGGGGAAACAGAATGCAATATATTAAAATGTATGCATTATAAATTCTGGTCACTACACCCACATTTTCTGGTTCATACACAACAAATTCTCCCTATATAATAGCCTTCATTCTTTACTATGACCAATTATTAACAAGTGCCATGACATTAGTGTAGCTCAAATATATGTATGTTGTTGGTATGTGCACCAACAGAATGCTTTATCAAAGGCTTTTATAAACTTATAGTATTTAAATGAAAAATTGTGAGGTAATCCCTTTTTAACACTTAATTTGTGAAGTATCAAGACTGCATACAACAAAAAGAAAGAAAAGGAAAGTGCAAGACATTTGTGGAATGCTAAATAATACACTGTATAAGTCCCATGACATGGCAAAGTAATGTTCTGGAATGTAGCACCTTTTATAAAAGAGACATTTAAAAAAAAAAAAAAAAAAGGAACCATACTGTCCTGATGCAGCTTTGAAGAGTAAAATGTGTTTGAACTATTCCACATTACTTGTATAAGATCAATACTTAAAAGAAATGGGCTTGTATTTCAACAATAACCTGGGTTAATGCTTCAGGAATGTAATGTTATCTTACTCCATTTTTAAAAAATACCACAAATAATACTGATAAATGTCTCTCTCTAATACTTGCCCATGGTGTAGATCAAGGGGTTGCTTTAGGACTGTTTTCATTTCTAACTGTTGTGGCTTTTCTCAGTGGATAATCCATGTGGGAACAAAGGGGCAAGGATTGGAAACTCTTGGAGTCCTTATTGGCCAGACCTTCCCAGAAGACTTTGCTGAGCCAGCCACCCCACTGACAGGTCCAGACCTCTCTAACCATCAAACTTAGATTAAAAGGTCAGATAACCTGCACTGTGGGGCAAACTGAACTGCTGCCAGTCTCTCTATGTATGGCGTATTAATAACTCACTGAGAAACCAAAAGAAGACAAATATAAGATGTAAACAAAATGTTCTAACAATAATAACTGCAACAGTAATAGAAACAACCACAATCATTATATCAAATATAAATGCAATACCATCATTTTAAATCATATTAAACATTAACATGGTCCAAACCATGTCCTAATGGGACCATGGCCTGGGTGTTAACATTGACTGCTGTGGTGCTTGCTTTCTCCTCCAAAATCCTGAAAGAGTCTCTTTGTGAAAATGGTCACTGGGGACGAGAAGTGGGATGGACAAGGAGAGAGACGAGAAGCGGCACTATAGTGTCTGTTTATTAAATGGCTTTTGTATTCACTCAGCCATAGGATAGGGGTCTAAGGCTGTCTATGAATTTGGCTACTTCTCTTTTCTCTCGCACAGCACAGTGGATGGAGGGATGCTGGTGAAAGAGAGAAGTGATGTTCCAGAGGACGGGTCTGTCAATAGGCTTGGCCCGTCTCCACTTGTAGCAGTCCCAAGACGGCCGAGTGCTCCCCGAGCTTCATCCTCCTTTGTGTGGACAAGCTGACGTTCTTAGCCAGGTAGTCAACAGCAGCTGCAGGGAAAAGCCAAACAAAATGAATGTCTTTAGGATATGAATTCTGAGAAGAGAATTCATCTCTTCCTTTGAGATGAACTTGAGTCCTAACATTTAGCAATTGTTCAGAGCGGAATTATTCAGAGTATCTCTTGGCTACTAATATGCAGCTTATGGCTGTTTGGGGAAATAAATGAGCCACCTGTTCCCTGCTGTCATTCACTCCTGTCATACAGAGTTTTCCTCTGTGCATCTCTTATTATCTCGGTCACCTCTGTTTTCTGCATTCCACACTTCATCATCTTGCATCAGATCTGGACATACTGCTCATGTGCTAATATAAAGTGGATCATCTTTACTTTTAGCGTCACCAGAGAAAAATGTGCAAGATTTTGCAACTTCCTCTTCAGTAAACTGCTATAAAATTACAACCACATTTACAGCATAGCACGGTGGCACAGAGGACAGCATGGCACAGCTTCAGGGTCCCTCCCTCCACGGTTTACTCCAGGATTTGATTCTGAGCTTGGCTTACTGTCTGTGGGGAGATTCTTTGCATGTGCACATGGGTTTTATCCAAATTCTTCGGTTTCCTCTCACCTCCCAAAAACAGTTGGTTTATTGGCCAGGCTACAATGTCCCAAGGTGTGAATGAGTGTGTGCATCACACCCATTCATAATGTATTCCCTATCCAGGATAGAGTAGTTACTGAAGATGAATGAATGAATGAATAATTGAATGAATGAATGAATGAATGGTATTTACAGTAACATAAAGTTGATATGGATAACAAAGCCAATAATTTTCCACAGCAAGTACAACAAAGTAGAGAGGAGAGAGATGTCTGTCAAATAGGTGACCTGATACATCCAACCTGGTGTGTCTAGCACAGCCCTGGAGGGCACAGGCTCTTTAGGTTGATTCGCAGACTTGCTTTGCTTAGAGATCTTTATCAGGATCATGTGTAAGGACTAAGCTGCAAGCCCATCCAAGGTCAAAAGGTGCAGAAAGTCTTGCCCACTACCTGGAACTGGAGCATTGATCTGGCTTACACTTCATAAGGATTCAATTTAACTGAAGAAGCTAACAACATTAAAAGCATTGGTTCTGTGTAAAAAAGGCGAAGGGACTAGGGCAGGAGATCGTGAGGACAAACCAAGGGCAACATTGAGCTTGTGTAGCAGGGATAAAACTAAGGAAACACCAATTAACCCCTTCTTGCTACTTGACATTTAAAACAGAAAAGCTACCCAGGCCTCCCTAGGTGTTTAACCCATAGTCAAAGTGGAACTGGGTATTATTAAGTTAGCACAAGGCTGGGCTAGTGAGTGCTTTCAATGTAAAAGCCTTACACAAAAAGCCTCCTCCAAGCCCTATGTTTAAAAAAAAAACATAAGTGGAGCAAATGGTGTGTTTATGAGCCATTTAAGAAGTTTATACTCAATAATTACTGAATCAAAATGACATCTATAATCACAAAGGCTAAACAGCTGGACCAAAGGAAATAAAAAAACAGAATCCTTCATTATTAATGATCATGAAACCGTCTCCCAGTTATGAGAATTAGCATGTTGGCATTATCTGCTAGCCTGTCAAGTGTGTCAGATGCGTGGCAGGTCCTTTGATATCACTGGCTGGTGGAGAAGGTAATTTTCACCTCTCCTGCTTCCTTTGTGCTGTGTAGCAGCAGCAGGGTGGGGTGGAGAGACGTTGGACGTTGCCAGGCATCTGTCAGTGTGACAGTAAGTGAGGTTTAACACGCGCTAGCGTGTGTTAGCATGCGAAGAACTGAGGCTGTCATGAGCAAACAGTGTGCACGGTAGCAGGCGCATACCTGTGGGTGGGCCAACTGTCCTTACTGCAGACGCTTAGCCTGACAGCTGGCAAAGTAATCATGAACGATTTAACTCTGTGCTCTCTCTTGGTCTCTTGTCGGAACCCTTTCGCGTTCTGTCATCACAGGTTTACTCTTTAAATCTGCCTCAAATATTCACTTTGTCTCACCTCTTCCTTCAAGAAACGCTCTATCTGTCACTCCCAGTCATGGAGCACACATGAAGCACACTCATCTCCCTGCAGCATGCACCCTCTAAGCTTACATCTTCCCCAATGCATTTTCATGAATCAGACAGGTGTTCTCCGAGACATGCTAAGCCCATTTTTGACTTACCCTTTAAATTAAAATTTTAATCACTTTATTTATATTAGAAAGATTTTAACCTAGAGTAAGAGTTCATGCAAGAAGTTCATACTTTAAACAAGGATTGGAAAGATTGGAAAGAGGTTGTGTTTGTGTGTTTTTAATCATTTTGGATACATTGCTAACCATTCAGTTGAGGATAATATGCATTAGGTATTTCAGAATAAATGTACAGTTTCAGTTAAATTACCATAAAACCAAAAACAATAACCTGGGTCAATGGGATATCCACAACTGAAAACCTGAGGGCTGATTATGAGTTTGGGTGGTGATGTACTCACTCTGGCCATACTGGCTGTACTGGTAGCCAGCTGTAACGGGGTCCACACTGTAGCTCGTGGAACTGTAAGTGGGAGGGCAGTAGGACTGAGATGAAGCCAGGCTTTCTGCCGTCTTGATGGGCTCAGAGCGCTGACTGCAGCTTCCTGAGATAGGGTTGGAAGCCTCGAGCCCGCTGTGCAAGGGCGAGATGGAGAAGTCGTGCTGCGGTTGAGGAGCCATGGCGCTTGGGTTGCTGAGAATGCTCATAACCTGCAGGAATGACAGATTTGACTTATAATCAACAGAACCTTTTATTTCCAGCTATTCACTGGGTATTACAACAAGCACACAAGGTACAAGGTCTTAGATTTGGAAAGGGTTAAATGGAAAGACAACAGCAGCCTTTCAGGGCATCCCGAGGGAGTGTTTAGTAGCTTGAAAACAGCTGTCGGAGTAAATAACACAAACATGGAGGATGGAGAGAAGGGACCAGAAAGAGAGTGAGTATATTCACAGTCCAGGTTTGTGTAACCTGAGGCTGACTGTGTAACAAGCTCTAAGGGACGGTTTAATCAGAGGCCTATAGTCATCCCACAGCCTCAGACCTCATGAATGATTAAAATGTTTCAAATAATAGATGCTCACATTAGGCATCCCCAGAGACCAGCGCCAGCTTAGAGTATTGGTCTCAGAGTACCATTCAGAGTATGATTTAGCTTTAACTTAAAATTAGTCGCAAATCAAATTATACAGAGTTCTTCATTCTTGTTTTGTCCAACACAATTTTTAACCTGACATCACACCATAACTAAAGGGGGAAAATAAAGCCACAAGCATGTTTTCAAAATGCCAGGGGAACTTAGCTGGACAGGCTATGGGTAGAATAAATGGAGAAAAATGAATAAGGGAAGAGGAGAGAGAGAGAAAGGCATGGGGTGGGGGCAGGAAAGTGCACACAGAGAGAGACAGAGACAGAGAATAGAGCTACTTGTAGAAGCTGCTCTGTCTGCCACATGCTCCCCATCCACAGGCCGACACAAAGCATCCTCCTGAACATCAGGTTCCCGTTGCGTCTCGCTACGCCCCACTGGCCTTTGGCCATCTCAGGCCCCAGCCTGCTAAACCAATTAGCCCTTCACAGGGCTGCAGAGAGCAAAACCAGGCCCACATGCGCAGCTCCGACAACATCCATGGGCTATTTGCTAAAGGTCCATACAACCTGCAAGTTCATAAACTAATTTTGAAAACTCCGCCACTTCTGTGTGTTAGGCAAACCAGTGGGCATATGGAGAGGTTAATGCGAGTCCTAAACCTGTAAGTGAATTTAGCTTAATATCCTCTGCCCAAAGGTTCTAGGAAAACTTGCATCACTACAATTATATTAAAAACATAAAGCAGCAAGCGAGATCCTTTGCATGTGATATGTGTATAAAGGAAAGAAGAGAAGTGTGTGAAAGTAGTGGCCTATGGCTGTCTCAGACCCATTGATGTTGCCGGGAGCTGGAGTGCAACCTGAGGCATTAGGTTGTAGGGTCGTCAGACAGATGAGGGTGAAACCAAGTGAGCTCTGATTACATTCAAGTCTTTTGTATTTCTGTCATTTTAAATAACATAACATATATATATTAAGTACAAATAATTCCACCAATAAATTCCTACTACCATTATGAATTCCGGTTAAATATTCTTTTTAGTTTTAGTGTTGCTTATCATTTTTCACAGGATATCAGCTATAATAAAGTTATGACACCCCATAATCCTCTGTGTTCCCTTAAACCTACATTTGGGTGTAATTGGAGGTAATTTTGGGTAATAGCAAAGCAGCAGTGTGTGTATTCTCAAACTCTCGGCAGGAGTGGAGTTTTAATCAGATGAGCAAAGGCTGCAGCACAACGGGTGTCGGGGCAGAATGCCGGGGTGAGAGCTGAGAGAGAGCGCCGGGCGTCTGACACCTCTATTCAGCCCTGCGCTTAAGCAGCCTGTAACCTCGGTGATGGCATTATGCTTCTGAAAGACAAATTATTCAAATCTTCAAATTTAGCATAACCTTATTGACATCAATTAAAGTGGCGAATGGAGAATATTCCTGCATGGCGAGAGGTAGCAAGCAACTTCCAGCAGGATCAGAACGGGGTAAGGAGGAGGCTGTCAGCTCAGTCTTCTCATCATGCCCAGTGTGCTGGTGCCAGGGGTGTCATGGGGCAACGAGCCAACCAGCTGAAATTAGCCCAGGCGATATAAAAGCTGCACAATAAGCCTGAAAACAATCACCAAGCCAGGCTCAGTTAGCTGTATTTACCCAGGTGACAGCCTTCACTGCCTGCCACAGGAAAATCACTGGAATAATTACAAGAATCGGTTTAAATAACTGCTTTTAAATATACAAATATAATTATTTAATTCTCACATTGAATGTAGCCATGGTAGAAAAACAGTATTGGATGTAGAATTTGAGACTAAACTGAAGATTTAAAATATCTAATGTAAGATGAACTAAAAGGACAAAGAATGAACAAGGTCAAACACTTGTCCAGGCTGGAGGTTATAATCTATTTCTTCCTGCTGTACCACCATCACTAAGTTAAAAATCAATATTCTTTCCACATGTGTAACCTTTGTGTATCTGATATGGTGGTGGAAGGAAGCAGGAGCATTTGCCAATCATCTTGGATGACAAAACACCCCCAGGCAGTAGAGCTCTCAAACCCCATGAGCACTAGATGACAACTTACAGCATGCATGCATGCTCTCTCTCTCTCTCTCTCGCTCTCGCACACACACACACACACACACACACACACACACACACACACACACACACACACACACACACACACACACA
>JAQQZR010000015.1:9423074-9460774 GCA_030068235.1 Notoglanidium macrostoma | reverse complement strand
CCTACAACCCCCATCCTCTCCCTCTCTCCCTCTCTCTCCCTCTCTCTCTCCCTCTCTCTCTCTCTCTCTTCCTTTCTCTCTCTCTCTCTGCAGTAGCTGGGCTTTCACTTCTTTCATTTGGAGAACTGCAGGAGTAGATAATGCCACACAGGATCCAGTTTAAAAGACATAGCTCCAGGCATCCCTCTTCTCTTACTCTTCTTTTCCCTTTTACTGAGAGATTTCTTTACAAATAACAACAAAACAGCAATTAATTCTTTCAACTCAAGGCTGCGGCTTTGTAAAATGTAAAATTGGAAATTGATACAATGTGCATCCTTTCAGATAAATGAATGGTGTTTTACCTTTTTTCTAATTTCCTTAACTGTCAAATTATAATTCTTGTCCAACTAAGTGTCTGACGCAGGTTTTACTTCTTTCATTAAGCATAACACAGACAGGCTCAGGCTTAATGGCACGTGACTGATATGACAATGTTTCACTAGTCCCTTCTCTCCAAAATGAGAGGAATATTAACTGGAAGTAATGCTTCCCATATTAAAGCATATGCTTCCTTTATTCCAATATTTCAAAACTGGATTGCAGTAAAAATTATTTATGAAAATAGAAAACTCGTATGAGTTATTTTCCTTAAGGCAAAATTCAGAATAAAACAGTAACTATGCTTTTCCTTCAAACATTCTCACCAGCTGAGCACTTTTAATAAATGATGAACAAATGGCCTAAGTATATAGGCGCTTTGTTGCAGGAGTGGGTGAGCGCCCTGCAGAGCTCAGTGCTACAATGGCATTAATGATAATAAAGAAGGCCATCAGCATCCTTACAATCGGCCTGTCCACCTGCTCTGCATCTCCTTGCGCTCAGGCAGAGAAGAGGACAGAGACAGGGAGAAGAAAAGACTAGAGGGAAGGAGAGGGGGAGACAAAAACTCCTGCAGAACTGTGCTTGCCTGAGGGCATGCCTGCCTGCAGAGCAGATAGGACTTGTCTCAGTTAACTCTTCAACACACACACACAGACACAGACACACACACACACACACACACACACACACACACACACAGAGAGAGACTGGATTTGCAGCAGTGTAGGAGTAGGCTCACATTTCACTCAGAGGAAGATGTTGTGTAGCCAAGCAAGGGTCATCTGTACAAAGAGCAGCCTCAAGCAGCACGCAAGGTGTGAGAAGGTTATCTCCACAGCGCAGGGCTCTATCCTCCCTTTATCCACATCCAGACACTTTATACTGCACCCACACAGACTGTTCACAACTGAGTATGTGGAATGATCATTTTCAGTATAAATATATTTTTAAAATGACACACCTCCCAAAAGATATGGGATTTGTCGGATTAGGAGGCCTGACACATTGTGCTCCTGAGAGACACAAACACAAGAACATCTCACTCACACACAGCGACATTTCATTTTCGGCAGGAATATCTGATGCAATGCAGCTGTAATTAAAGCAGAAAATAATGCCATTCTCCAGCAGGCAGATGCATTTCAGAGAGCACCCATAATCCTTCTGCAAATCCCAACACCCCCATCTACCAGCAATTGATGGCAATTGGAAGGACTGTATGCAAACAAACACATTTATGCCAGAAAATTTAAGATTCTGATGCAATTGCTGTCTGATTTGAGAAACTTTAAGAGGTCATTAGTCTTAAATATCAAGCAATATTTAAACATCATGTGAATGCTTAGATTGGAATGTCGATTAATAACATTCCACTTATCTTTACTCTGATGATACAAGTAACTGACCCAAAGCAGCTTAACTGAACATATGACAATAAGAGTCTGCTTTTCCTTCATAATATTGGACTCAATCACACAAGTGGTAGAGTAAAAAAAAACAAAAAAACAGGTAGCCATCTTAGTGCGGAAGTAAACACAGCTACTACATTCAATTAATTGTTTTGTCATGGCTGTAGGTAATTAGAAGATCCATCCTCTGTCTCTCTTTCCTCTTTCTCTAAGTCAATATTTCTTTCTTGTTCTCTTCCCCTAATTTCCCTCTCTCCCCCAGTGATAGGGATCAGATGACAGAGATGATTTCTTCCCCTACCCATGTGTCATTGTGTTAATGGGCCACTGCACATTAATTGAAAGTGAAAAGGGGCATCAGCCAAAAAAAACCTGTGAGGGGGACAAGGGTGCTGCAGGAGGAAAGGGGGAGAACGGCTGGTTTATGAAATAGACAAGAAGGAAATAAAATGAGAGGAGGAGGAGGAAAGGAGGAGAGAGGCACTTAGGGAGACTTTAATTGTTTCAAATTAGGTATGTGATTGACAGTGACAGAAAGTGGGCACTGACAAGCTGGGCCCTGATGAGAACGATTAGCATGCAGCCAAACAAGCTGTCACTTTTAGCAACACGTTAGCTATGGGAAATACTGGGCATATGGCTCTTTTAACCCTGTATGGTAACACAGCCTACTAACGGACTCCTTAATACATGACTGATGGATGAGGAAAGACTGGGTGGTCAAACCATAGGACATAATTCATACAAACTTCATGTGACTAGTATTACAGTATTATGGATCAGAATAACTGATATTTTGTTACATATTGAAGCCTCTCTACATAAACCAGCTCATGTTTAGCAATAAAAATAAAATTTGATTGTACTTCCATATTCATAATTTATTATAAATGATTTTTTTACACAGCTATGTATGCTTTGTAACACTCCGTAAACATATTTATAAAATGATAAATGCAGGATTTCTAGCAAGTGTTACGACATATTAAGATAAAGATCTTTTTTTGCTCAAACACAACGAAGAATGCGCTGCAAACGTCATGTAACCAGCGACAGCACTTCCTAAATATCTTAAAGTGCTACGAGGCCTCTCGCTAACCAAAGGTTAATGCACCCTATTGGGTTGATGTGCAGCACGAGAACGCACTGCAATCCGATTACTTTTTCCAATATGTTTGCAGCAATGTGGGATGAATTCAGGCAGAAGAACAAACATCCCCCTCTGACCTCCAAGCCGCTTCGGTCTGTCTGCCTCGCACGGCCGCCTCTGCTAAATTAAACGATTGCTTAAAATGATTCATAAGAGTGGATAGGAGGGCAAGGCATGGTAACTGGCTCCAAGAATAATGCAAGGTGGAGGCAGGAGTGAGTGGGTGCTGGGTGGGTGGATAGGAGGGGGGGTTGTTTGCTATAAACAGCAGGCAGCAGGCACAGTGAAGAATGTCAGGTCAAATTGTTCTTGACAGTGTTAATATCGGCACCTCATAGAGATAATTACATGTAAATAAACAGTGAAATAACTCTCAGCTGGAGACCGGGAGCGAGAGCAGAACAGTTAGCGGAGGCCAGATGGGGACTCCAGCAGTGCTTAGTGTGGGGAAAGAGAGATAGTACAGCTTGAGCGTGTAGACTATAAACCTATTGTAGCAATGTACATGTAAAAAAAAAAAGCTCTGTATCACAAGGATCCAGTGACACAATAAACCATCTAAATCCAGTCAGTAAGACTGAAAGAAAGAACAGCAGAAGACCATAGTGGAAAGTTAGTGGTTTGTAAGGTTGTAATAAAAATCACAGATTTACGCCTGTCAGGATGGTATCTGAAACTAACACATAGCATGCACACTGTACCAACCTTCCACATGGACACAGGCACACGTCCATAATTGTTCTAAGTGCTTTCCTACTGTTCAGATACAGTGACCCCACGTACCACCTTAACAAATACCCATACAATAATCTAGATATTAGTTATGGAATGTACTGAACCTCACAGTATTTGTACCACGATGATAACATGTATAACTATTAACGATGATAACATTTCCTACATGTAACCATATGGAAAAAAACTTAGAATGTATCAATATGTAGGTTACCATTCCAGATGAGAAGGCAATAGTAATGGTGCCTTTTGTCCTGTGCCTTTCAATAAGTTGAATCTCATAGCTACTTTCTAATGTAAGTGACGTGTATGCATCTTCTCGGATTTGGTAATTTTTATATTGGCCAATTGTAGGTGATAAATATAAATTTATATATTGTAAAATGTATATATTACATATTACTTATTTATCAGGATGCAACAGCTCACTTTCTTCAGAAACTCTCTCACCCACACAAATTTAAATAGTGGTTTTATTGTCTGCTGTGGCCTTTCAATAATGTATTGGGAAAAATGTACTCTCTCCGGGAAGAGATGGAGAGCGAGAGAGCCGAGAACAATGAGAGGGTGACATGAGAAGTAGGCCAGAGGACAGGCCAGAGATGTAGCATTTTAAAAAAAGGGTAAATACTGCGAAGAGATTCGATGAGACAAAAAAGGTGATGCAAGAAGTGGCAGGATACAAGGATTTGACTACAAAATACATCAATAGGTGCCATGCCATCACATGCAATTTTCTTTATCAGATTTGTTAGCGTATCTAGCAAGTAAAAGGGGTCATAAAGACATCGGGAGAATTCTCATGAGAATGCTTTCTATGCCTGTCCACACATATATATGTGCATAATATATTGATGTAGTCTTCATTCTACAGCTACAACAGAACGATCAACAGAAAAGCACTGCAGTAATTTAGACGTAAATAAACCTCTTTAAACCTTGTCCATCAGCACAGTCCACAGTCTCATTAAATCTCACTGCTATGGGACAGGAGCATAGCGAGGCAATCTGTTTGACCTGAGAACCCTAGTCCTATGATAAATATGGGCATGGATGCTACAATTCTACTCAGTCCAAGTAAAGACATATAGAGAAAGAGCGTGTGCAGGAGGAGGAGGGAATAAATTTGTGCAGAAAACATTCCGCCAGTGGGCATGATTTAAATTCCCTGATTTTTTTTTCTTTTTTTTTTTTTTTGGCAGCCTCCAAGCAAGTCTCATCTCTTTTTTTCCTAAAGCTGATTACTTTTTTAATTCTTGCCAAATTGAAACAGCATCCATATTTAAAATGAGTTTTAATTAGTGAACATTTTCTTCCCTTGCTCTCAGCCTATAGGAGTGATGTAAATATGTGCATCTATTACGCCTTTTGAGTTGCTGAAGAAAAACAGTGACAGCTTCCTGGTGAGAAGTTTAAAACAGCACTAACTGGAGACGAACTCACCGGGTTGACATGCAGGTGCACGATGTGTCATCAGAAAGAAGGAAGCTACAACAGGAGCGACCAAAACTCAATCATATTTCTTTCTCTCCCTCTGCCCCAACCCCCACCACATAACAGTTTCCTTTTTGGCAACCCCTGTGCGGGCTTCTTAAATATAATTCATCCAGTTTAAAGTGGCAGCGGTGCTAATGGGAGAGGCGAGCGAGGTTTGAGTCCCCCCTCCCTTATCTCTAGCTGACAGTTGTCAGGAATCACTGGAGAGGCCTGGGCTAGTGTGTGTGCGGCTCAGGCACCGAGGCCTGGGGATACAGATCAAAGGGAGCGCGGGTGAACGCTGCTCTGCCTCTGATCCCCCAGCGCTGAAACCCAGCCTAGGCACTCTCCCTTCCCAACATCAAATGCTAGCCAGAGTTCCTTCATTCCAAAACACAAATCTTACTACTGCAAAATTACATTCTCTTCTACCACATCCCTCCTTTCCTTCCACATCTACTCCAAGTCTATATGTATGTTTATACTTTTTCTTTTTTTTTTTCTTTTGCTGTGACAGGTTGATTTCTGTATGGTGGATATAAATGTTTCTGAGAGCAAGAGATTTAATTGCATAAAAAGTGGATGACTTGCAGCATTTATTTCACAATTTATACACATTATATCACACCAAAACCTGAACTTCTACTCTGGTCCTTTCAAAGGCTAATTAGGTTAAAGGTTAAAGGTTACTATCCAACAACAGTGGTTCTTATCAGGAAGGGTCCAAAGCAAAAACAGAAATATTATCATTAACAAGACCACAGCCAGAAGTTCAGTCTCTGTGTCTTCTAGGAAGACAGTCTGGAGACTGAACTTCAAACAATATTGTGGCAATACTAAAGAAAATATTAAGAGCAATAAAAGTGTGTGGGTCATACCATGTTTTCCAGAAATGCAGTGAGAAAGTGCATACTTGGCAAAGGCTAAGTGCTATGTGTGAGCCGATAGTATGCACCTGTTGCTGTAGTGAGCCCAGTAGGATTAGGTTACAGCCTGGCAAACCGCCACCTCTTTACCATGGAGCAGACGTTTCCCTCCATTCCACCCCGCTAACAAAGTGGTCTGTCTGCACTTCAATGAGAGAGTGTTTCCCATCTGCGTTTTAGCATGGATGTTCTCTGTGGCGAGAACTTCTGAACAAGGCACTTCCACTGTTCCAGCAACCACAGGAATGAGGATATCAACTACATGATAGCATGAGTCAAGAAAAGTGTTAAATACAATATTCTCTCACTCACATGTGTGGTAGCAATTTTTCTTTTCAAGAGGAGACCAGTTATGTAAAATCATTGGGCCATTTTTTTTGTTACTTTGACAATAATAACTCATTTGGGGTACATGAAAGGATTAATTAACTGAGATATTGCAAAGAATAAACAAACAGATGTTAAATAAAATAGGGCTTTCTGGCATTTATACAGACAGGTGACAATTTATATGTATAGTGTATGTGACAAACAGCTAACATGCTACAATACTCTGTGGCATGTATAAGGCCCATGTGACCTCAATTTTGGATCAAGATAGCAAGACAAAAAGATCTATTTGACTTTGAATTTGAGTTCAAAATTTCTTCAATCACAAAGACAGCTCAACTGTTGAGTGCTTCCATTGGAGCAGTGAATAAAATGGCATCTACTACTAAATAGGGCTGAAAATTGTTGACGGATACGTACATTCAATGTCCCTGTTGCTTGTATGTTAGTGTGATAAATAAGGAAGAACAGAGAAGAGTAACTGTCCTTCAGTTGTCAATGTCAGTGCAAGACATAATCTGATTGTCAGCAAGAGTAATCTTTTTACAGCTACCTAGAGATTGATTTTATAGTAGAAGTGCAATGGATAAACCATTCATTAAAAAGAAAAATGTACGTGTGAGAGTTCAGAGGATGAAACATTTGCAGGCACTGCTCTACAGAGATGAGGAAAAGGTGATGGGTTATATGAGTCATCCTTCAATATATTCTTGAAAAGTGGATAAGTACACATGTAGAATGAATCAAGAGAACATCAAAGGTGGTTCTAGTATCTCCGTTATATAAAGAGGCATTTTGCTGACATGGTTTGGGTCCTCTTGTCCCTTTAGAGGGAAAACTCACTGCAAATCACTACAAAGTTATTCTGACAGACCACCTTTATACTTTAATGAAACATTTCTTTTCTGCTGGGAGTGGTCTCTTCCAGGACGACCCCATCCCCATTCACAGGATACGAGGGCTCGCTGAAGCCAACCCAATCTGAACCCAATAGGTGTGCCTATGGCAGATTTCACAGCACAGTCCACCATCATCATCATCATCATCATCATCAAAACACCTTAGGCAAAGAAGACTTGGTGTACATCCCTCCAGTGCAATTCCAGAGATGCCAATGTGCACTGAAGCTGTTCTGGCATCTTTACTAAGAGACTTCATTGTTGTATGATTATTGAAAGACACTATTTGTTTTTTCCTTTAATTTGTCTGTACATCCCTACAACACATTTCGTAAAGCTTCTCCTTTTTATCTATTTGTTTAATATTACTAATAAATATTTAAATATAAATGTTGAAGCACCTGTTAAAATACATCTCAGTTGAGTTCTCACTGCTTATTAGGTTCATAATAGTTGTGTTTGGCTTATTAGGGCTTTTCAATATATAATTTCTCTATAATTACCAGAATATTTTGCAAATATTGATATCATAGAAGCCAGTGATTTGCAAATTAGCATTCAAACAAATGTTTTGTGAACATCCAGATATGTTTTCCCTATGCATATGTTGATAAAATAATATCAACGATAATAATTTATGTCTGTCTGTTTTATTAATCTAAGCTACGTGACATTTCAATCACAATGTGTAGCAATACAATGTGCCACTTATGGTTATATTGTGCCACCCTATGATTGAATCAGCACGCTAATGTTATGGTGCTAAAAATGGAACAAAAAATGATGTAGAAAATCAGAACATACCAAAAGTAATGGGTCCTTTGAATAGCTAAAAAGAACAGAGGTGTTTTGGCATAGGGGAGCATTACCGGGTCACTTATGGTCATTGACCCACAGTTTGATGGTTGGCTGAACTATGATACTCATGTCAAAACAGAAATTATTTTTCTGACTATAAGGGCCTGATGAATTTTCCACATGTGCCATGTGCAAGAGGGTGAAAGGGTAAAAAGTTGAGGGAGGTAACATTCACAGCATGTAGATGGAAGGGAAACAAACCTCAAACATTCCCAAATTCAAACTCAAACAAGGTGAGTAAGACCTTCTAACCATCGCATTTATCACAATTTTACCCAAGTCTCAGATCTACTTAGGGAGAACTTTGAATAAGGAGTAGATTTGATTTCAGGAACAGTGGAACAGTGCACAATGTTATATTTAGTGATTAAGCATTTTCATCTGCCAAATTTATAGTTTATTTTCTCTTGTAAAAACTTTAGAATTGGCTTCTGAAGTATAAATTCACAGAGAGAAAAAAGCATTACAAGGGCACTTTTAGATTAAAGAAAGTCTATAGTGACCCTGACAAGCAATGGATATCCATAGTATAAAACACCAAAGGAAAAAAGTAGCAATATCACTTTCCAATCTGCTTTAAGATGTATCTTGATGGTGTGGTGGCAGCAAGTGGTATTAAAATGTGTGTGAATGAGGAAGTAATTGCAGACAAACAAGCAGTGAATTTCATTTTCAGTTCCTTATACACCATTTCAATCTTATTTTATGCCTGTTAGTGAGATCTTGCTTCTTATGGTGGGCAGAACTGCCCGGTCCTGGTGCATAATTGCATATAATTTACATTTTACTAGTGATTAGCATCGACATCAGCCATTTTTGATTATTGAGGAATTAACCACAGTCAGACAGCTTCTTTCAAAAACATACTGTTCGTGGCAGAAGAATGACACAAAGCAGAATACATGAAAAATCCTGTTATGCAAAACCACACAAATGGACACAAAGCAAACATCAGATATTGCATCCTATTATTCGGAATAAAATCGAGTTAAATCCATTGAATGTGCTGGCTTCATGTGGTGTAAAGAGGCAAACACTCCTAAAAAAAACCCTGACAAGCAGTGTAGAGGCCTGCCCTCATCTCAGCCACACTGATTCGTTTGTTACACTTAATTAAAGCATCTTGACTTTCTTAAACATATATTAACTCCGGAAAATTACTTGCATACAATTAGATGAATAGGCTAATTAGTTTGGAGCGATTATTCTTTTTCTCCATGAGCCATGGCACTGTTCTTTCCCCTGCTTTCATTAGGCAGCAGCGGATTTGTTCTCTGCAGGGAATCCACTATTGTTTCAAACTCAAGCTCTAAAGTCTTTCAAAGCAAACTATTATTGCTTTTGTAATTATGATAACAAGTAAAACAGAAGAAAATTAATAACAAAAATCTTATCTTCAAAACACCTAGTTGGGAAAACACAAGGGAAAATCTTTTGCTATCTAAATACTTCTTCTTTAGAAAGACTCTCTTTCACAGCCAAGAGACGCATTTAATCACAGCACAGACACGGCAGCACACAAAGCGCACTCTCTTTTATCATCACAGAGCTCTCGTAATTCCACTTGAGAAACTCCTTGACGTCTGTCTATAGAGAGGAATATTTACACACTTTGGTCAATGACCCTTACTAACCTGTGGAGAGAGGCCATTGTTGACGGGGTTCATGGGGTTGCTGGATGCTGACTGGCTCATGAAAGTGTCAGTGTAGCTGGAAAAGCTGTGCCGATTGGACGAGAGGCCGTAGGCCGAGCTGCTGTCACTGGAGAGGCTGCCCTGATGCATGGTGGAGGGGGGCAAAGGCTGCGGCCGGTGCAACGTGCTACTGCCATCTGCAGAAAACAGTGATATAATTAGCATCTTCTTTGCACAAATCATGCCACCCTCACATCAAGGGGTTGATTTTGGAGACGTACCCTGTGATAGCGTGGTTGCAGGGTAGTTAGGCTCAGGGAGCTGGTATGTAGGGAGGGTGGGCATGCCTGTTGCTGGAAAACCTCCTGGTAACAGGTGGTTGAATGCGGCAAGCTGATTGGCTCCGGCTTGTTTGCGCCATCTGGCTCGTCTATTGCTAAACCACACCTGAAAAAGAAGAATAACAAAAACAAGAGTCAGATATAAAAAGCACTATACTCACAAACCAACATTTTAAAATTAAATCACCTCTTTTATTATTTATAATGTGTTTTAGGTTGCACAGGAAAATGTATAGTTGTGGATGACAGGAAAAGTAACTGGTGTTTAAATAAAAAGTCCAAACCAATTTAACACAGCTTCAATGGGTCATGTTAGGAATTTAAAAATAGAGCGCCACTAATAATCTGTCTGTGGCAAGGGGGACAAGGCCCTGCCCCTGTGTATGCAAAAGAGTGAATGACATTGCCTTTGAGGGGCCATTCTTCAGACTTTAATACACTGGCAGCGCAGTTAATCTACTGTTGTTTTTCAAATGTGCTCGGCCATTGTGAATGGTGTTGAAAGAGGGGGACAATAGCCTCCCGATGAATCGGACACAAAGAGTGGGTGTCCCTTTTAAACAGCTCCTTCAGAATCATGCTTTCAGCCAGGACATTGATCAAGGAGCTCGAGCAGACGTACTGTATGTGCACACTCTTCTGTTCCTGGCAGCCTGTTTGGCTCCTCTTGAAGCTTTGTATGTAAAAAAAGATTTAGTTTTTGTGTTTTGTTCAAGTGTATTTTTGGGGCTGCACTCTTTGTAGCAATATATTATGTTTTTAAAGTAAAAGAGGGAAGCAGGAAAGCATACATGAGGATGCATTAAAATTATTTCTGAGATACCGAGACATACAAATGGGTTTTCCTATTATTTACTGTAAGCAAAATAAACTACAAATCTTTAATCATTGTTAAAGTTAAGAACAAAATCAGAATGTCTTCTTTCCAGTTTTGGTTTCGACTGAACCACTGGGTGGACGATTAACCTGTAATAAGCATAAGCTTAAATCCTAGAAACACCCAACTCCAGAGGCATAAATTAGTGTTATTAACCCACCAGGGATCTAATCAGTGGTTATTATGTGTGCTTAGGAATTATCAACCTAAATACCTTGACCACACCACCAAGTCTGGACATCAAAAGAATTTCTAACCTTTCAAATCTCACAATAATAAGTGTCTACTAATTAAAAGTCAAGTATGTTGATTATAAATAATTTCTACTGCATACCTTATAGCATATTGGATTTTTGAAGTATATACTTATTAAGCTCAATTTTCTAATATTTAAATTTAATATCACTTGAATATGTAAGTACATAGTAACTAATGGGGTAAATACCAGGTACAGTTCATCAGTTAATGTAATAGTGACAGGCACATACAAACTGCATCTTTAAACATGTATTGTATATATCTGACAGAAAATAGAAGGTAAGTACAGGTAACAGTTATTAAGGGCTGTAATGAGGTATATTTAATCAACAATCCCCTGAATAGACATATTACAATAAAGCATTTCTGAATACCAATAATAGTATCAAGTACTATTGTGTACCTGGTGCTTTTTCACATCAAGTACCATGTAGTCACATTTTCAGCTTGCAAGATATGCACCAAATATTTTACTAAATGGAGTGTGAATAATTGTAGTTCTGTGCAAACCTGAATGTCCCACATGTACCAAATTACATGTAATCACTAAATATTTATTCATCAAATACTATGCTGTTACTGTTCTGTAAAATTAAATGCAGCCAAAACAAATAATGGAGAAGGAGGTTAGTGCTCATCCAGTATCTCGTTATACTGTTTCTTCCCAATAATATGGTAGTCCTTCACAGGTGTTAGCCATTACAGCACTAAACCCCTTTACGCAGAACTACCACTCCCACTTACTCAGGTTTCATTTACTATACATGTGCTGGTAAGGAGGGATCTTTGTGATACTGAGGAGAGGGCCCAGGGCATTAGGATGTACATATCTTTGTATTAGAAGCTAGAATGACTGCCCCAGCACCTCAAAAGAAGCTTGACGGAAGTCGAATGAATGCTGGACTCTGGTGACAAAGGCACCTTGAGCAGGGATTTTCTCTCTTTCGCGGTCTCTAATTCCCCCTCTCCACAGAAAAGGAGCATACCGTGCTCGGCATGGCTAAGAGGAAGCCCGAGCTTGAGAGGCATTTCATATTTCATATTTTTAGAATTTCCCTAAGAGCAAAAGGGAGGTGTGAAGCACTACATTTATGATACAGCTCTGATTGGAGCTGAAGGACCTGTTACCTATCGTCAGTGAGTATTGAGAGAGTATAAGTGGAAAAATTCAATATACCTCCATTCATTTGGTTGAGCAGAGCCGAGTGAGTGGAAAGACAAAAAGAAGAACGGTAAATGGAAGACAAATCTGATTGTTCTGTACATTTCTACATCAGAGATGGCAGCTGAAGCCAGCTGAGGTACGCTGGTCCCAGGATAGCACCATCCACTCTCATCCTGTATCAATCAGCCAGGTCTTCCTATCAATTCTTCTCTCTGCCTCACTCAAGCCAGTGGCATGGGCTCTACATGTCTTTCTAGGATTGCTATTGCACTGCAGTATGGGTGGGGGGGAGTGAGAGGCAGGCAGTGAGGAGTAAAACCTAGCTAACGTGATTGAATTTCACAGCAAAAAAGAACATAGCAGTGGCTGAGAGGCGTAGAAAAGGTCCACATCAATCTCTCTGTTGCTTGTAGTGGACTGGAGTGCTGCAGGCCTGGTCAGTGCTGAGTGGATGTTAGAGAAAGGGCAGATATGACTATACAAGATCTTGACATCATACCGTGATAGAGTCTGGTAAAAACAAACCCCTCTCCAGTAGCAGCTTCTACAACACCAAATATATACTCTATTTTACAGATGGATTGAATAATGATTAAGTGCACACACACACACACACAGAGAGAGAGAGAGAGAGAGAGAGAGAGAGAGAGAGAGAGTCCAACTCTGCCATTTATTTAAGGCTTTCCTTTGTAGGATGTTCCCATTCGCCATGACTTGTTAGGATTAAGCACAGGTCTATTGGCTCCAGATTTTCCTGGACCAATTGTGGCTCGTGCGATATAATTCCCCAACACGGGAGCTTACACACATGACCTGGATGTCTTGTATCCGGAGTGGATCAAAGAGTGTCAGAACAGACAGGACAAGTGAAAACAGCCCTGCGTCTGTCTCTGTAGAGCATCTGGAGTAACTAACATCTACTACTCATGCCATTATTTTTTTCTAAATAAAGCTTCTATCCTGCATAATGCAATATAAAACCAAGAATGTTTCTTGAAATAAAGGCATGTGGTACAAGCAACTTACATTGCCATATATTAAAGCATACTATGCCAAAACATAATAAGATAAATGCTAAATTTCAAATTTAACAAAGAAAATCTTTGAACATGTTTAGAGCTGGCTTGCTTTCTCTCTTTGACTTCCTTCTGTGAACATAGTGATATTCCCTACATGTTTAATAGTTAAGCATGGAAACAAATAATTATTTAAGTATGTTTTAATTTTACTCGAATGTAACTTTTTCTGTCAGTTTTACTTCATTTTTATGTCACAAATGGCTACTTTTCCCTGAGACATTTTACCAGACCCTGCATATTGCAAATGTTTTTTAACATTTTAATACAAAAACAGATTACCTAAATATTTACCTAAAAGCAATGATTCAAAAAGCCAACTCATTCACTAATGGCACATTACAGCTTTTTTTAATTAATTTATTTTTTTACCTCATCAGAGGAAATAGCAAGGATCTAAGGTAAGGAAACTGTTAAAATGGATACTAATATTATTTTAGTCTGTCAATCTCTCTTTAAATTTAATATTTTGAATATTTATATATAGATGAGAAAAAAATATGGGGCTCTATCACTGCCATATTCATATGCTGTAGATCCTACCACATCTTTGATACCCAAGTACTTTTTTGATACTTATGTATGCATAATATAAAATATTTTAATACTTGTACTCAAACAGTTTTTTATATGATTAATATACTTTTAATATACTATACTCTCTTTAATATACTTTTCTCGTATATTATTTGAGACATATTACTCACTATGACTATGGTCATGTGTGTACTTTATTTATAATTATCTGTGGATAAGAATTTTTTTAAATCCTCAGACTGACTCGAGATCAACTTCAGTCACTACAGATGGACAATAGCTTAAATCTCCATCTGGTGGTAGTTGTGTAGTCATGTTTTCAGAGCAGTGAGGGGAAAGACAGGTAGCCATGTCATAAGAGCTAAGACCCAGTGGCCAGTCAAATATGGATCACTTCCTATCATTTGTCCTTTGGGGCTGTAAATCAGTTGATATCATGAGAAAGAAGAATGAGTCAGTGACAGTGGCTGGTGATGAACACAAGATAAGAGAAGAAAACTTGTGCTAGAGGTCAAAACACTGCCAAAACACTACCCCCCTCACTCTATCACTACACCATGTCTGTCTGTCTTTTTGCTAGGCTTCACCCCCTCCCTCCCAACCTTCTCCCGCTGTCTCGCTCCCTCTGACATCTGGATACTGTGTCAGCGCAGCTGTGTTCAAGTGGGTTGACATTCAGGCCACAGGGTCTGCCAAAAGCCAAGAGGGTCAGACACCTTCAACACTACAAAAGGAGTGATTCTACAAGCCTGGCATCTCCATCTGAGTTTGTTCCAACCAACAACCCAACTCTCACACACATACTTAGAAAATTAGCACTTAATCACTGCTTGTTTTTATTTTTCTTTAAGATATGACTGTGGAAGTTTGATTAATTCTTCAGCATTGTAGGACAACTATTAGCTGATAATTATGATTAAACCATCATATTCCATATAATATTATTTAGACAGGACACTAAAGGCAAGTTGTTAGCACTGATGTTTGCCCGCTTGTCTAATTTGCATCAGTTACCATAAAAACACAAAAGGACCACATGCTTCTTGGAGAGCTCTTCAGTGACAGGAACTTGGGCCAAACTTTGGCAGGGAGATCAGCAGGGTCTTTAATGATGCCAACTGGATCTTTGTCTGGTAAACAAATCAACTCCCAACTGTTATTATTAAGTCCTGTGATGCAAATACGAGGCATATACTGAATATTATACGGGTATAATGCAATGTATACTATCTGTATCTGTGGCCTAAACCAGGGGCTTTGCCTAAACAAGAATTTTGTTTTAATTAAATATAAATCATACCACTGTGCCAACAGAAACACTTGAAAACACTAGAAGAAAAGGACTTTTTCATTCACAAAACATAATGAGATACATTTTTGGAGACCCCAGCAGAGTGTGTCATCTATATGGAGTAGTGTCTGTACTCGGAAGGGATGAGTTTTAAAATGGAAACGTTAAGCTGAAATTATATTTCAGTCTAATTTCAGTTCTGTTTGTACAGAAATAAGGCTTTATTTTAAAATTCAATATGTCAGGTGGCTGGCGCAGACCACTAATGAATAGTGTGCCTCCTATTTATATCTGTTCTTCTATCTGTTTTGAAACCATTACCTGTTAATTCCAATTAATATATTTATAGCTGTGTTGTTAGCTATAAATTGGATCCATATTTCACTATTGTTTGTTAAACTATGACACGCTAAGAAAATAAAATTGTATATAACCGGTTCAAGTCAACTCCAGACATTTAAACAATGTAATTAATTGTCTTGCTACTGAATGTAAGAGAGATAAAGAGGCAGGAAATTCCTGAATATACAGAGAACGAAAGTGGGCTGGACTCTGGACTAATTTTGCTTGAGAAATAAAAAAAAAAGGCAAATGATTGAAAGGAACAGCTGCAGTTTAATTGTGGTATGTGATAATAAGGACAGTCTGCAAAGTTCTTTTCCTACATGCTCGACATCACATACCATGAAATAAAATCCCTTTAACATCGTACTCTAGCAGATTATAGAAAACAGTGTACTATCTAATAAATTTGTCATCTTTAATTATAAACTGTGGTAGGTTATATGTTGTAACTAAAAACAGTATTCTTTCGTTACAATGTAGAACAGTAGAAGTGTCAAAGAAATCACACGGCTGAGGTAAGCTGCCATGTTTTTCCTTTTCTTTTTTTCACAAGCTCTTGATTGATAAATGTTCCTGATGTAGAAGGACTTCCCAGGAGAGCACGAGGGATCCACTCTGATATGCAGCAAATTTTATAAGGAGCAGCGGTGGGCTTGAAAGTGGTGGGAAGAAACAATCTCAGCCAAGAGCTGGAGTGAGAAATCCATCAGGAATGCACTCCTTCTCGTTTCATCCCCCTCCCCACGTCCACCACAGCTGTTGCTATAACTCTACTGTAGTTTCCCTCTTCACTGTTTCAGTTATTTATGTGAGGAGGGGTTATAGCACAGATGAGATTTAAGAGAGATCGGTTTAGTGATGGTAAATGATTCACTTGCATCATTAATGTTTATTGGTGGACACACAAAGACCTTTCATAAAACAGTGACAAGCTGCAATTACAGTTTCTTTTTACCCAAAAACGAAGAGCTGAGCATTCAACTTTTTATTTCTCCTTTAGTTTCAAGGCCTCTTTTTCTGTATTAAAGTTAACTGCTGTTTAACATCAGCATATATAAGTCATTAAAGACATACAGTACTCTGCAATAGTCTTAAGGTCATGCAAAGAAATGCTGTAAAGTAAATATGACTTCAGAAATAATGAAATTAAACCTTACGGCTTAAAAGAAAAATACAGTAAACAGTAATAAACGTTTTTAAAAAGTCAATATTTGTTGTTACCCTTTGCTTTTTTTCCCTTAAATAGTAGTTCCAGGTACAATGTGTACAGTTTTATAAGGAGATGAACTGGTACGTTTTAGTGGAGTATCTGCCACAGATCTTCTGAAGACCTTAACTGTCGGACTTCTTTTTGCAGCAAAACCCAGGAGCCTACATCATTTTATCTGAAAAGTGCTATCTTATGTAACATGTTGCTTCTTTACTGAGATACAAACATTTTTCCGATAGAAATTATTTTTTTGAAAAGTAATGTTTGGAAATCTAAAATCTTTTAGTCTCAATTATTGTACTGACTCAATAATGCAGAACTCATAAAATAAATATCTATAACAAAAATTTTAACAAACAAATGGGTTTCTAAGGTTTTTACACAGTACTGTATATGGTGATGAGCAAAATGTCTGGCTATGCTTCTGTATTTTCAGCAGGTCACTGAGCTTAGACTAAAAGTCCTAGAAGGCTTTTCTACTATTTATGTTATTTAAGATTAATTTCTATATCACTATAGCCAGTATCAATAGCACATCTGTGCACATTCACATATAAAGGAACATGCTCTCATTGTGAAAGCCATATATGTTCCTCACACTCTGTTAATAATATAAATATAAACAATTATCTGATATAGTGTTCTCACTTGCTTCACATGTCCTGGCTCTTGTGAACTAATGTTCTTGATGTTTCATGTTACGATGCTTTCAGAATGAGATCTTCTCAACACATGCACTTGCACAGGATTAGAAACCAGTGGTGGAAAGAGAGGTGGTGTACCTGTACTCGAGCCTCTGTGAGTTTAGTCCTCTGAGCCAGCTCCTCTCGGGTGTAGATGTCAGGGTAATGTGTCCTTTCAAAGGCCTTCTCCAGCTCCTCCAGCTGCTCAGCTGTGAACGTGGTTCGACTCCGTCTCTGCTTCCTCTTCAGTGGCAAGTCTGGCTCTGAGTCCACATCTGAGCCGTCATCTACACGACTCCCTGTTATTGCCAAAAAGGAGCAGGACTCAGTCAATGAAAAGTTAAAATTAAAGTTAAAATTATAAATACTATGTAACACTCACAAGTAACTACAGTCATTTATTCATAATTAATTTCATGTCAGATTTCACCTCAGTGGGAGGAGGGACAGAGAATGAGTGGCAAGGAAATTAAAATGATGACATGAGTTTCAAGCGAACATGAACACACTGTTTGCTTATTTATATGAAAAAAGGCAAAGCTTTCATAAATGCAATTCCGTGGGAGGACAAATCCTAACTGGCCCCGAGGCCATGATGGAGTGCTGGGGGAGTTAATCTTAGCAGACCACCTTAGCGAGTCACTATTGTTCTGCACTGAAACAAAACTGGAACTGCCTTAATATCCATAGTATTATATTATGTTGTGTCTTTTAAAGCAGGTGCACAATATACCCTTACTGCTTTTAAAATGCAGACGGCAGATTATCTTCGACACCACAGCTATCCATGTCAATTACAGATAACACATCCATCCATTGCTGTTTAGTGGCTCAGTGGAGGAATGTTTTCAAATTGCTAGAGAATGAAATTAAGGCCATCATGTAAAAACAGGAAATACGTGTAGGTGAAAACCAAAGCACAGAATGAGTGCACAAAAAATGGCCATTATTGTAACATGTATGTAACAATGAGAATATGTATTTAATTTTTTTAATGTTTTACATTTTCATTGCAAGCTGTTATGTTTATTAATGTACAGCAAAGCATTAACAAAGCACAATAGTACTGTCAGTGAAATATAATTTGCATAAAATTAAAACTCTAACCATATCAACCCTGATTTTTTTTTTTTAGTTTATTTTTTTTTTGTCTTATTCAAAATTCTCTTCAGGCCCACCAACAGTCCTCTCAAAGACAGATAAAAGATAAATCTACTTTTTTTCTTTATTCTTTAAGTCACATCAGGGCCTTCACCCATTCCACATTAATGGAATGATAAAGATAGGCTCTAAGAGCTTTTCTGCCTTGAGTTTATTCCTTATTTATTTCCAGTTTGGGCAGCACTGGGCTGATCCTCTAAAAATCCCCCTGGCAGCATCAGGGGCCCAGTGCTGCAGATGCAGGCCTTAATCCAGGCCATGACTTCCCCACAAATTTAAGCCATTCCACATTAGGAACGGCTGAACCCTGGCTCCTCATTGGCCAGTGCTGCCAGGGGCTTCCCATCCGGCTTCCTCTGAGAAGGGGGCTGATTTTGGAGGAGATGGAACAAGCCATGAGTCACTATATAGCAAACGAACCTGCTACTCCTCCGGTCTCTGATATTCAGTCCTGAGAATAGATCTCATCACGCACACTCTTACTCTCTCATGATTGACACCTCCACTTTAATGACAGTTATTACTTTTATCACTCTTTGTGATGGTATTCGGTATGGAAATGCCCAGCAGGAGGATGGTTCAAGCAGAGGGCTAGAAGAGGGTTTATAGGAGCAAGCTTCATGCAATATTGTTAGAGAATGATAGAGTTTAATTAATCTGGGACATGAACTGATAGCTCTGACCCCCATCTGACCTGTTCTACTCAGTGTTTGTGTCCTGTTTGGAGCGACAGATAGCTCCAGTGTCAGAATACAAATTCAAATGAAAGCAGTGTTTAAAGCTGTTTAAAGCAAGCTTTTGAAATTTACACTAAATCCAGGCCATGCAGCCTGTCAGTATGAAATGGCCCGGCTGTTCTGGATGAATATGTGGGATAAGAATTTGTGAGGTATATCAGCGCTAATGATGACAGCAGCTCATGTTCACTCGTGCTCTCATTCAGGACTGTGCTGCCAGAGGGGACAGCAAAAAGTTGAAGGTTGAGCAGTGCAGGTAAATACAAATATCCCAAAACATATGCTTATAACTTATGAAAGATAAGTGTGATATAATTGCTAATTATCAAGGACTCAGACAGAGTAGACAAAACATAAGCTATTAAGCCATGCACTATGGCCCTCCAGTATCCCTGGTTGATATCCCTGGTTGACTCTTTATGTTCATTAGTCACTAGTCATAAATCTGTTTACTAGTGTAAGAATGCATGGACCTTAAATTATTACTACCTGAGAACACATTTTAGACAAATGGCAGGTGATTCCTATATCTTTATTGCTAAAAAGATTAAACCGATATATACAGTGGGGTCCAAACATTCGAGATCTGGGATTTTTTATTTTTATTTAAAACTAGAAATAAACACAAGTTTAAGAATTCTGAAAAAAAATTAAAGCCAGGAAAGCGATTGATCAATATCTTGAATACTTGGTATTTAACTATTTAAATTTAAATCAATTGTGTGATATTAACCACGGTATCTCCTGTAACAAAAATTACAAAAGGTCAGAATAATCCCTTCCTTTGAAGTGCATGTTCAGATGACATGCTTATGAATTGGATCTAACATGGGTCATCAGGTTTTACGCGAACGTGTGGATTTTATGCCCGCTTGAGTGCACTCGGACATTAAATTAATGTAAATAATTTATTTACATATTTATTCATGTAAATATTTTTTATATTCTACTTTTCGCTCAAGTTGTTGCTGATAATAATATAGTCTATAATGAAAAATGTAGTATTCAATTAGAAAAGAATGCAAATGGAAGCATTTGTACTAACAGTCTTGGATTTTTGTACTAGCTGTATATCCTCAGCTATTGGTAGTCGTGATACTGATGCAGTCAAAATAGCATTTGCCCCCAGATTATGGATTTCATATGCATCCTGTTTGTTTAAAAAAAATGTATGAAGAAACCTGAAAACGTCCAAACCTTGCCTAAATAAAAGTACATTTATGAAAAAATAAAGCTAAATGAAAGCAAAGCCTTCAAAGTGGCTCCAACTTCAGGCCAGCACCACAGTTTAATTAAACAAGGAATTACAGGATTACACAGAGACTCTCATTACAGGCCACTTGAGGAGTCTTCTGGTGGCTGTCTTTTTGTCTCCCAGAGCTCACGCTGCACAGTTCTCAACGGATTACATGTGGCCGTAGGACATGAGGCCGCATTAATTAAATCAATTCCTCTGCCTTTTCTCTTTACAAAGATTCCTTTTCCCCCCAAGTGCCACCTCCTCTGAAAGGCTGGGGTAAAAATATACTCATATACAAACAGCTCTGTACATGTAGCAAGTATCCCTTTGTTGATTTTGGGGAAGATTGTGACAAAGCAGTTTGGCTTTAGGTCGCAATAACAATGCTCGAGCCCAGTGCAGAGGTCTTCACTGATCACCTTCTATAGGCACCTTCCGAAACCTAGGGGTGGCTGCAGCTTTCATTTCAGAGACAGCATGGAATTTATTTATGCTTTCCTACATGCTGTTGGATTTCAAACAGGGGGAAGAAAATCCACCAATATCCAGCCTTGCTTTGTATCACAAACCCACACAGTTATCTGGGCAGATTCAGCCTCACTCAGAGATTGGTCCTCTTAACGTTTCTGATTGCCGTTCTCAACTACCCCCCCCTACAAATTGCCCACCCAACCACCCACCCAAATACCACCCTGTTTTTTTTCTCTCTCTCCACCAGCTGCTGAATAAATAAAATCTGAAGAGATAAATCTAAGCAATGCATTTCGAGAGGCCAGAAGCTTGAGAGAGAGGTGCATGCATGACTGATGAGTATGCATCCTGCCACATCTCATTCTGCCCTGGTCACAACAATTACAACGTCATTTAGCTGCCACATCACAGCACATGAGGAACTGGGTCTGCTCCACATGATAGAAAGAGAATAAGTTTGACAGCGTGCTCCTGCTGAAGGTCAGCGTCTCTCTCTTTCTATCTCTCACCATAATGAAGACGGGATTATGGTAATGAAACAGATGCTGGCACAGATACGAAGCCCGAACCTGAACCTCATCTTTGTCTCGGAAAAGAGATCCCTCAATTGGCATGCTAGGTCCCTTCATACAAATAGGCCCATGGCAAGTTTGCAGATATGATGAATGTGCTACAGCATAAATGGAATAGAGTAAAACATATGCTGCCTAGAAGCTCAGCTTTGGTGTATGGTAAATGGGACAAGATATATCTGTTTTAGAATTCCATCAGGAGTACTTCTCATGCTGCTCATCTGTCTCTGTGATAATGAGGAACGTCCTGATTATAATAAAATGACATGTAATTCTATTTGAAAGTTCAAGGGATGTTGATAAATGGTTCTTGTTTATCATGAAATGAGAGCCTAATTAAGAATTATTGAGAAGGCATTAATCCTTGAAGGTCCTCCAGGGTTTACTATTTTGTCAAATGCCTAATGTTGGTGTGAACCTGGTTGGAAGCTTAGTTAAATTAAAGCCAAGCTTTAAAATAAGCCTAGGCTAATTTAAAATGTGATTTTTACTTTCTTATCAAGAACAGAAAAGAAACTTCAGATCAGACTCCCAAAGGACAAGACATACCTTGTTGCGCTGAAACCATTTGACTCCTGAATTGTTCAGGTGGATTGCTCACTACAGGAGTAACACTGCTTGTAGGAGTTCACAGCACAATTAATCATATAACCAGATTTTGATTATTGATTCATACCTTGAGCCAAAAAAAATTACAAAAAACTACAGCAATCATTTCAAAGACTTTTCTCTACATAATGTGTGTTATTGAACATTGTCAGCCTCTACAGCCTAGCCCGTTAAAAATGGTGGAGTCCACGATGGTGATTAACTGCTATGGGTGAAGTGTGACTGGGGCCAAAGAGGAGTCATGACCACCCAACACAAGCTCCTCTCTTCTATCTTTCCCATCAACCGCCAGCACCGCCAGTGAAGCAGCAGATGGGATATTCATCATCACAGCCACACTTTCCTCCTCTCAGCCCTCTTTTCATTCTCACTCTCCTTCAGCCTCTCCTGCCGGCAACTAAAAGGGCCTGAGGAAATGTGGCACTCCACAGCTGCACATTCTTGAAAGGGCATTGCACTTAGCACGGTGGCAAACATTTACACATTTGTCTTCATCAGGCCTGGCAGTCTAAACAACATTATAGCTTGTGTCACACATTAGCCAGGGCACATTATTGCTCTCCTCATTTCCAACAAGTGACGATTAGCAAATTAGAGCAATACATTCGCCCGCTGTTAGCCATGGAAAGCAATGAGCCATGGCATGGAGCCTCCGTCAATATACTCTATGCACTACATGGACTATTATTTACAATCCAAAGTGATTCTTCAGAAGACCACCCCTGTTTTTTAAAGAGCTAATTCTAAGGCAATGATTTGTTAAAGAAGAAAAACAGATGGTAATTTTTTTTATTCTGTGCAAATTCACAGCAGAGGAAAATCCATTGCAATCACCCTCAGCCCTGGCTCACAATGAATGTGAACCACTACTATCCATTTCACTTTAAAGAAACTACACCAAAACTGCCAAAAAAAATGTGTTCTCATCAACTACAGTAATCCAACTCCTACCTTTCTCCAGTTTCTCTCTTGTTTTCACAGTTGTTCCAGTGTCCTCTTTATAGGTCATTTGGAGAGCAAGGAAGAGGGAAGAAATACTGTACAAACAGACTATTATAATCTCCTATCTCTGATGTGCATCTGCTACAGAACAGTCCATGTGGCTTGAGGGCTGGATTTAAGCCGACTTGTCGATTCTAACATCTGCGCAAAGAACTAAAATGCAGCAGCAAAAGGAGACAGAGGTGCACACTGACTGAGGCATTGAAAAATACACACACACACACACACACACACACACACACACACACACACACACACACACACACACACACACACACAATAGAAGAACACAAAGCAAAACATTAGAGTCTGGCTGAAACCAAGACAGGGATTTACACAGAAATGAGGTTTGCTGTACCTTATACATGCAAACCATTTACGTAAATGGAGATATGTACAGGAAAAGTACATACAGTATACAGTGAGTGGCTGGACACAGAGTTTGTTTCATTTAAACCTTTTACTTTGTTTCTTTAACAACACAAGCTGTAATAATTTAGTGTCATAATATAAAAAAAATATCAAAAATTTTCAAACTTTAATAGTATAGTTAACTTTTTAAGACATGCTGGCGAACTGCAATGCCAGTGTGTTTAGTGGTGACATTTCTTCTACCCAATGTCCATTCCTTTCATTCCATGGGATAAAAGCACATCCTCAAAAAAAAAGAAGAAGAAGCTGCATAAGAAAACAGAAAAAAAGGAAGAAAAGGGGGGAAGGCTCTATAATCTCCAGCTCCCACAACAAACAATTAGCTCTCTTTTCTTTCTGTCGCTGTGCACAAAAAAGTTTGGAGGGAAAAAGGGAAAATGTGAAGGAGAGGTGATGGGTGATGCTCTTTTATAGGTCTTGTCATGTGCTTGAAGGCTCAGTGGTCTTTTTGTCCATTGCCTGTGTGTGTGAGCATGCTCACCTTAAACAACAGAGAGCCTCGGGGGCCTCCCTGGCCTTTCAGGCCCAATAGAGGCAGCACCTTAGGGGACCATTTAAGCCTGAAAAGAGGGCTGAAAACCCTGCACAGCTCTGTGGGGCATCAATAAATGCTGACATATTGACTTTCTGTGCCCAAGCGCCACTGGAAAGTGCTGCCTGCATATTAATCCATTAAGGGGCTGGGGAGAGGGCCGGCACCATGGGGAGAGGGGGGTGGCCAAAGATGGCTTGTGTCTCTTAGGTTTTGAATGTCCTGGAATGTGGCAGCCGCATGTTTGGTCTACGAAAAGGTTAAGAAATGAGTCATAATCTAGAAAACTTTGAGTAAAGTCATCTGTGTCCGGCCTGAGTTGTAATAACACATGAGAGACGGATTTTTTGCTTTGGTTGCATAGCCCCTTGACATTTCATCACCACATTTTAAGTGAACATAAAAATGTCTGAGCGCCTTGTCCAGTCTCTTCTCTGAAATTTAAATCTATGCGCTAAGAATCAAATTTCTTAATATAACTTCAGGCTGTATGAGGTGGCGGTAGAATTTCCTTTTGCTTGCTACATGAAAAGTGGACTCCATTTGCTGGGAAATGCTGAGGCAGTCAATAGAAAATGGAGAAAGTTGTAATTCGGTTTCTACCTGCCAGCATTGTGCAGGCTGCCGGTGAAAAGCAGGTGTCCATTTACACCAGCCTCATTCGCTCTTTTTTTATGCTGAATTCATTTCCTGGGATATGGATCTTGGTAATTGAGGTCAAAAGCAATCAAAATGGTGGAACTTAATCAAATTTCTAAAAGGAGGAAGAGATTCAGAGGAAAATCAGACCTTTAAACTTGCACGCCTTAATTGAATTCCACTTTAATACATTCTTCAGAAAAGAGCTTACTTGCACAGGAGCTTGCAAAATGTGTCCAACAGCACCACCAGCAAGGTTTTTTGTGTGTAGATATTATACTGTATAATATATTATATAAATGTATTTGGTATGTTTAAAAATGCTCTTGCACTAGATAAGAAAATCAGTGTCAACATGTTCACTTCAAACACACTACAGGCACATATAATGAAAAACCTTATAAATAAATAAATAAATACATTTAAAGCATTCTACGCTACAATGATGGGATTCCAGCGAGCTTCCTGAACCTGAAGCTTTTTGGATAATCACTAAAATTCTAAACTGATAATAACTATTGAAAATACATTTGTTGTGAAGGCATTATGTCTTAGAAAGTCTTCATCTGCACATTCCTATAACCATAGCTTTTGTTAGTCTCTCTCAGAGATAAACAAAAAAGAGCTGACTCTCAGCTCTACCAGCGATTTGGCTTTAAGATTTTAAAATAAATCTTAATATCTAGATGCAAGCATAATGTGGACAGACTGAGGCTTAAATAAAATGTATTATTATTATTATGATTATTATTATTATTATTATTATTATTAAATGTATAATATTTTTAAACATTTTAAACATGATAATTATTTTTTCCCTTTTTGAAAGAATGCCATTTGGGCTCAGTGAAGCTCCTTAGAGATTATAGTGATTTAAAGTGCTTTATAATGTGGCCTGATACAAATGCATGAAAATAAGAAGCGTTTTCCTGTAACAGTCTTTCAGACATCTAGAGATCAGCATTTGAATATAAAGTTAATATTATTATTTATCAATATTATTAACACAGCATACTAAATACCTATATTCTCTACAGTGGATATAAAAAGTCTTAAAAATTGCAGGTTTTTGTGAAGTAAAAAATAAATCTAAGATAACTCATGTCAGAACTTTTTGCATGCCCCAGTGCGAAATTACAATGTATAAACATAAGTGGAAAAACACGCAGAAACATTTTATGGAAAAATAAAAAAAGGTTGCAATAACCTAGTTGCTTATGTGTGCACAACCTTTTATAATTGGATGCTGCTCTGTTAGATGAACCAATCACATTCAATCTCAGGTTCAAAAGTAAACATCAGACCGCTGTCATCGATGAAATTATTATGATTAATCCCAAATAAAGTTCAGCTTTATCAGGTAACAATCGGGAGACGGTATAAAAGAATTTCCAAGACATTAGATGTTCTAAAAACACAGTGAAGGCCATCATCAACAAGTGGAGAAAACTGAGCACCGCAGTGACATCACCAAGAACAGGACATCCCTCCAATATTTTACAAAAGAACAGACAAAACACAAAGACAAAAACTTAGCAGGAACATCAGACAAGTAATGATTACTCTCTGCATATGACAACAGTCTCTTGTATTCTTCACATGTCTGAGCTATAGGGTAGGGTGGCTAGACAGAAGCCCTTTCTGACAAAATACATCCAAGTCCGACGAAATCACCCTAAACTACTTGTAGAAAAAAAGTGCTATGGTCTGATGAAAACTATCCCAAAAGCTACAAAAATTCCATAATCCCAAAAGGTATGTTTGGCAAAAAAAAGCATTTCACCAAACGAACACCATACCCAAGGTGAAGCATGGTGGTGGTGGCAAAGGAATAGCTTAACTAAAAGATGATGAATGTTTCTCAATGGCCTAGCCAGAACCCTGACATTAATCCAACTAAAAATCTGTGGGGTGACCTGAGGCAGGCTGTGCACAGGAAATGACCTCACATTTTGACAGATCTAGAATGTTTTTACAAGAAAGAGCTGGAGAATATTGCTAAATCAAGATTTGCCGTGCTGATAGACTCTTACTCAAAAAGACAGCGTGGCATAATACAATCAAAAGGTGCTTCAACAAAGTATTAGTTTAGGGGTGTGTACACTTATGCAACCAGGTTATTGTAACATTTTTATTCTTCCTATTTTTCCCTAAAAGTTTTCTGAGTGTTTTTCACTTATTTTAATACATTGTAATTTCACATTGAGGGTGCAAAAAGTTCTGACATGATTTTTCTTAGTTTCATTTTTTTTACTTCACAAAACTTGCCATTTTAACAAAAGTTTTTATATCCACTATAAATAAGCACTGCTATATATAGTAGAAACCATCTGTGAAATCAAATTCAAAATTCAAACAACACCAAAAAAAAAAAAAACAACACTTACTGCTTTAATAATAATGGGTTTTTTCAGAGCAGTGATTTGAAAGAGTAGCACAAATGAGGGAGAAAATCAGTGTAAAAATAGCCTGAGCTCATTTTGAAGCTGCATGGGGAGACGAGAGCGGGTGCTCTGTCACTCCCACACTGCCCACTGCTTTCACGTTTTAAGATGGTGGAAAAAATCTGAGCACATTTCTGATTTGTAACACTCTAGGAACATGTTTATTGTCTTTGTGTGAGTGCACAACTTATAAATAAGGCTAATGAAGAATCTTGGGGTGAAGCTGCTAAAAAGCATAAAATGGGAAATTATATGGCCTTAAGTAGCGTGGGCTGATGCTGATTTTTAAGCTATTGGACTATGGTGTTAGCTGCTAATCATAGGACTGATGCGGGACAAATGCCTCTCCGCTTAATTAGTGCTAGACATTACATGGGCCATGCTTCCACTGTCATCTCAATCGGGCTGAAATTTTAGCCTTTGCAAACTGGAGGCATGCATAGTTTCTTCTTTTTCACATTTTTCTATGACTTAAAAAAAACATTAGGGCAGCACAAATTGGAGACACTTTTCATTGAAAACAGGTCTAGTAATCTTCTGTCAGTCGTCATCTTTTCTAAGCATTTGGCTTTGGTCTATTTTAATTTGAACCATAATGGTGGGATGATTTGTTTGGCGACATTTTAATGGAATTGTGAAAAATAAATACTCATTTCTTTAAAGCAAACAATCAATTTTGCATGGGCGAAATGATTATTTTGGTTGCGAAAAAGCGTGGTATACAATAGTTTCAACATTTTTGTAAGATTAGAACTGGATCCTTGCAACAAACACAGCTTGAGGCCTCAATTCAGCTTGGCTCTGCTGTAATAACCATCACCATCAACAAGTAGCCATAGCTTTGGAGACTCATGCACCCGGATGATCCAAAAGCAAACAAAATCAAACTTAAATCAATACGTGATTTTGTGTAATCAACAAAACCATTTTTTTCACATCTCAAACAGTTGTAGCTATTTCACAGCTTGTACTTAGTGAGGTGTGAATGCAAGTAATTGACAGCAAGAAAAGTGATTATGTCATATCAGCTTATAAAACCAACACAGGGCAAGATAATGCCAAGCACTCTCAATTCTATTCTATTGAATTCTCAGTTCAATATAAATTCTATAGTGTTAAATCAAATCTGAGAGAGATCAGTTTAACACTATGCTCGTGTTTATTTTGTCCCAAGTTTTTACAAGTTTTCTAAAGTGTTAATAATACAAATTAGATGCAGAGTTAAATATCTTTATGCATAGTTAAAAATGAACTCTGCTTAATACCAGAGTTTGGTTTAATAAATCTGTAGGAGTTGAATCAACACTTCTCAATGACACTAACTCTCTTATACAACTGCATTCTTTAGGGTTAAACTATATTTTATTATGTCAAAGCAGCTATATTTAACACTTCTGGTTAAGACCAGTCAAGTCTTAAAATATTGCTGTGTAGATTTGTGAAAATTAATAAAACTTTGCTGACACAGATTGTTGTGCACAGATGCTGATAAATGTAAACACATAAATGGACACACCCAATCTCTAATATAGAAGAACAAAAATTATCTTTGGTTAATTCAAATATTTATGGAAATCAAAAATTTTTATTTGAGAATGCTCTTTTTTAAAAAAAAAAAAAAAAGACGTCATCGTACTTTATAGTCATTGTGTTCACATAATGCTATTTACCATAATCTGGTCTCTGTATAATAGCTCTGCTGTTTCCATAATCACCTTGCATTTCCATCTTTGCTTTCTTAAATCTGTTTACATAATATGCAAAAAGTAACATGTCAGGGTGAAAGGACTGCCATGTCCTACAGGACACAACTTTTGTGAAAGCGTTGACTAGAAGAGTCACAAATCACAACACCCATTCTTCGTTTGCCACAGCATATTATATAAACAGGGACAAGTTTTTCTCATTTGTAATAATTGCTCAGACCTGAAGGTACTCTAATGGTACCCTTTGAGTGGTCAATAAAAATAAAGCGCATTCTTAAAATATTGTAATACGTCTGTACAATAAAAGACCTACATGGTAAATGAGCAAAATGCCATAAACTCCTAAACTATTTTATTTCCACAAATAACATTTTAATGACCTACCTTTGTTTAATCAAAAATATATTTTGCCTGAATATGGTCTAAAGACATAATTACTGCAATAATGTACATGCTTAAAAATGCAAAATTAAAAATGTATTTTGGATTTAATACTTTCCACATAGCAAAGATCACTTCAATTTAAATTATAACATCTAATAGTTTCACGAGAGAAATAGATTTGACAAGCAGCATGCAAACATTTGAAACCTTTAAACCTTTCTGCTGCAGTCATAGAAATGCAAATCCTATAACTTGCATTAAGACAACATCCAATGCTACAAAAAGCCAATTCCAAGTCACTCACTTGGAAAACAGTCTGTTTTAGGGTCTTTAAAAAAGGGTTGACCCTTTTCTTTTTGCACTTGAGATTACCATACTTCTCCCAGGCCTGTGACACCTGCTGCCCACTGTGGGCGTGCAGAACACAGACTTTTACTTCAAGCAGTCTAAAGACTGCAGCTCAGCGTATTGACCAAGGGCAAGAGTGCCCAGCTTGGAGCCCTCCTACCGCAGATGTACATTAATGCAGGAAATATACTGATCCCTGCAGCCGAAAGAAAAGGCGCTCCTTTTAACATGCTGTTGTCTGACTTGATCATGTCAGTTTGATAGAGCCCATTCAAAGTTATTCATGCACCCGCCTTTGAGGAACAATGGCAGCCAGTTTATAAACTGTCTCCCTGCTTGCCTAAAGGCTTTAGGGGCTTTTGTTTTGCTCCTCTTAATAAACTTTTGGAGGAGTTCATCAACCTGCCTGAATGGTCAATGTGGAAAAGCCAAAAGACACCAAACAAGAGAGTTTCCCCTTTTCTCTCTCTCATTTAGAGGGACTGTATTTAAGTCGGCTGTGGAGGCTGTGAGACAACAGAAGGATCTTTGCTCAAACTAATGGCTGGAACATTGAAAGAACAAAAGTGGTTTTAGGAAAGAATAGAAGAGTGTTGACTTTTTAATTTCTTTAAAAAAAAAACATTTTTGAATACTAGGCCAATACACCATTTGCTAGCTACACTGTAAAAACTGTTACTTAGATTCAACTCAAAAAAATTAAGGCAACATTTTCCAAAAAAAGCATACTGTTTACTTTTACAAGCTATTTTGAACTAAACAGTTGTTCAGGCTTCTGATTTTAAACAGAGCATAATAAATTGTTCAGACGAATAACACATTTCTATGCCGAAGGATATTTTTAAAGAAAGAAATTAAATTCAGTTACTTATGGAAGCAATGTTGTTAAAAAGTTGTTAAAGTGTTTGCAGTGGATGATTTGACAGGAAAATGACATCCAGGCAAACGACTTACAGATTTAAATATTCTCCGTGTTTTTAATGTATTTTGACCCGTTGTGTGCAGTAGGGAAGTGCTTGTGATGGAGGTTCCTGTTTCAGTTGTCCTATACGCAGCTTTGTAAGCAAATATGATCCATTCTAAATGTAGGTATAGGCTAAATGCTACTTTTCACTCAGAGACACGCTTGGGTTTTATAGCTGCCCTGAAGCAGCGCTTCGCCTGGTCAGTCTTGTGGAAGAAGTGCCTTTTGTTAGCTGATCAGCGTCCCATCGGCTCTCCACACAAGACTCTAGGCATTTTGTCGGCGAAAATGAAAGCAGGATTAACGACTGGCTACTGAACACTCCATGGCAAAGGAGCGGGCCTCGACCCACCCCCCGTCCCTCACCCTCATCCCATTAAAAAAACCCTTTCCACTTTGGTAACTCCTCTTTTTGGTATATTTGTATTCCCAAAGAGACCATTAATGCCGTTAGAAAGCGAAACGAACAATAGGCTAACGCCAAAAAAAAAAAGAAGAAAAAATCAACAAGTTTTCCGAGTGTTTTGCTGCAAAGCTGGCTTCTGTCCTGTCTCTTGGCTTAATATAGGCTAGGCTACTGGCTAATTAACAAATTACCACACACTCTTTTTTAAGGAGCCACAATTGTCTCAGTGATGTTAAAACGACCGAATAATTAGCTGACAGTAACCAAGGTCAATGAGCCTGGTCAATTTCTTTCATTATTGATTCTTTTAATAGTCGTTATGCAGCTTCCATAGATACATTATGGAATATGCTCGATTTGTAATGGTGTTTGTTCTCTTTTATTTAGCTCGGGTCAGCAAGAGTTCTCTGGGATGCCAGTTTTATGGTTCCGCATCCAGCACTGAAGGTGGCTGGGCGATCAAAACCACTTTTGTGCCACTACATAGGAAGCCCGAAGGCCAACACTTTTATTGCTGTCAGCAGGAGTTTCCCTTGTCGTTTGTTCATTTCGTTCTTCTGATCTAGCAAGACGTGGTGCGCAGCGCGGTGCCAGTCTGCATGAAGTGTTTCCGGCCCGTTCCTTCTGAACCACCAGCTTTCAGAATACGGTCATATCAATTAGCCTACATTCCAGCTTAAAATGTTAAGTGGTCAGGTATTTTTTTTTTTTGCCTTTATATTATTTGTGACGCAAAATCCGCGTCTTATAGACTTCAAAACCCTATTACAAATTTAACAAAATAAAATACAATACAATTCGATTAAAAATTAAAAAAATTTAAATTAATAGACAGGCAGGTTTAAAGGTAGCACTGGCACCCTGTAATATGATGAACTCTCATTGTCCTGGTGTCACCACAAGTGTTTCTCATAAGCAAAAGTGCCCAAGGATCAAAAGATTTTAAGCCTCTCGATTTTCCCCAAGCCACCTCCAACCTTCTCCACAACCTAACGTCTATTTCCTTCCCTCTCTCGTGCCTTTGAATATAAATGCATAAGGAGGGTGTTTTTGTGTATGTGGTAAATAGGCTACAGGATATGCCCCAGGTGAAACAGCCAGCAGACCTGGTTAAAATAGGCGATGCAACTTATATAATATTGCATTATGCAGTGACGAGTGGGTCTATAGCAATAGATATAGTTTATTAGTAACACCGGCTGCTTTATCGAATGTATCAAATCCTATAAAATGTAGGACAAACTTATGCTCCTGCTCCTGGAGTGATGGTAATTATTGCTATGACATCAAATAAACGCTGAAAAGATACAAAGCAGCTATTAATAATTAATGAATAATTATTTGAACTACACTGAACTACACATTGAAAATGTGAAAATGTTGGGGGGGGGGATTTTTTGTTTTGTTTTTGTTGTTGTTTTTTTTTTTTTTTAGATGGACATGTATTAAACTTGCCAAGTAGGTCTAGTAACCAATCAGAAATCCTGTGCAGCATTTTTGTTAGATGAGAGAGCAGCCAGAAAGCTTGTAACATTGTGCCAGATGCTTCAGAAGGCACAACTGTTTCGGAATTATTATTTTGTTAAAAATGCATCTCTGTTGTTTTCCACGCGGAAACATACAATGCTGCAACGTAAACTACGAAGATGTTCCAATTCTCAATAATGGTTACTTTTGCTGGTTTGACTAATTTGATTCGTTCCACGAATTACGTCACTTGGTTTCTCTGGATTTCGAAAGTCAGGTTTATTCTGGCTGAGCCCTATTTCTCTGTAAAGAGCACGACTACAATTAAACAGCATGTAATTCATTTATTCTGCAAATGGTTCCGGTTCCGGTCAATCAGTTCGTTTTAGTGTCCTTTTTGATCTCTTACCTTTTATTATTATTATTATTATTATTATTATTATTATTATTATTATTAATATTAATATTATTATTATTCATCGAGACACTGACTAGGATAAAGCATCTATTTAAGATGAATGTATTATAATTGTTGTTGTTGTTGTTGTAATTATTACTTCATTTTAGGCTGGACTATATATTTCCCAACACCAGAATTCCAGTGAAATATGATGGGAGGCAGCTCGGTGAGGTTAATCCTAGTTTAATACACTGATGCTCAGCACAGGAGCGCGGCTCTGATGATTGTGTTATCTCTGCCCAACATTTGGGTCTCTCTCAATTTGAACCCAGCCCAGTAGCTGCGAGAAAGTGCAGATGGAGTGACTCTCGGTGCCTGAGGAAAAAAGGTTATTAATAGCGAAATAACTTCCCCATACTTTCACTAAAGCTCTGTCTGTCACCATTCCAGATAGATTTGTTTGAAGTGTTATCCTTCTCCTGTTCTTTTTTTATCATTATTATTATTTAATCGAAATGTTTTTAGGAAACCTTCTGCTAATAATTGTTTGGATTTTTTCCCTTCAAACAGTACTACTGGAGTCGTGGGCCGATTAATCGTGTCTTAATCGTACGCTTCAGTTTGTTATTAATAACAACACAAATATAAGTTCGCGTTGTACTACGATATCAATTAATGCAATTGCACTTCAGACCTATTAAATGCAGTCTTAGGACCGTATGATTCACAAAGTTGTTTTCATTGCTTATCATTAATTATTTCTTACTCTACCCCTCTAATATCCAACATGGTAGCTTATGTCATTTAAGAGAGAGACAAGTTTTTGGTCAGATAACTTTGATATTTCTCAGCGTCGTTTGTGTAAAAATGAGATTTTTTACTATCATCAGAAATTAATCGACTGAAACCGCAGACTTCTTGCTCTCCCCTGGTGTCTATTTATAGTCCAGTAAAGTGATAAGGACCATACACCAATATTTAGATTAATGCTTCACGGACTGCGTAAAACCTGCCAAATAAACAAATAACCAATCAGTTGGATTTATTAGCAGAATATAATTAACATAATTCACATCTTGATATTCATACTGAAAACACACATCATGCATTCTACCTGTAACTCATGGTACGAATAAGAATTGCAACTTTAATGTAAACGTAGCGTAATTAGGTTACAACGAGCAGTAGATCTAATGTGCTTTGATTGAACGTAGGACTAAATAAGAGTTACCACCGATTACCAGTGTAGACTTAGACTTGTTTGTCTATGTGTTATAAGGATTCGTTTGGTGTGTCTATCACTTCCTATTCCTTCCAGCATCCGCTAAAGCAATTGGAAAGTACAATAAAACAAAATAAATCAAATATCTATATGAAACCCTAACAACTGCGCAAGGAGCTAAAATCTCATGAATTTGTGCCCAAGGCTAGCCGGCGAGAAGCGTTTAGAGATGAAAGTGGAGAGAAATAAAAGGCTCAATTTAAGCTGCTTTAAACCCCTTCATCGTACCGTTTGTGCTGAGTGCTGGGGAGTGAAGGAGCTAAATACACTGCGCACTGTGCCTGAGAGCTATTACACCCCTGCCCAGTATCTGCACATTCACAACACACTTTCCATTACCAGCTCTAATAAGTCTTGACGTTATTAAATGCCAGCAGGATGATAGAGTGAAACAAGACCAGAGATGAATATTTTTTTAGGTTTGGAATAAAGCAGTGTGTGCTGAAGCTTTGCGTTCATGTGCCACCGTTACAGCTAAGCATGGGGAAAAATAAACTCCAGCAAAAGAACTGGAGACAAATTGTTCAAAGGCCATGGTGTTAAAACGCAAATATATCCTAAATTAATACGAATAGACTCCAAACCAACATATTCTGATAATTAAACATTTCAGAAAATAAAAATAAATAAATAAATTAATTAATTTAAAAAAAGCGAGCGAGCCTATCCATTCCCTTCTTGCTCCAAAAAAAAGCTTCAAAATGAACTGGAAAATAATCGACACGGATTATCATGTTGTCTTGATAATCTGCTGATGTAGTATACACACTTCTATACTACCTTACTTAATAGTAGCCTATGTCAAAATAGAACGCCAAATATAAGCTACCATAATACTGTAGTATGCGGTTGTGAGGCATTAAGTATATTTTATTGTATGTAATCTACAATATTAGTACCATTAGTAAGCAAACTCCATAACTCATTTTGATTTTTTTGTTTAATATTATTTTTCTTAATCATACTTTTATCATACTTTGTCTCCAGTGCCAATGGACTAATGAGTTAAGTTGGATTTTTGGGGGGATCGGAGGGGGAAAAAACAATGATTCTGCGCATACCAAAGTTCTAGCATGACGCACCACCATAGGTTACCATAGTTACAGTGGGTGGCATTCTATTTTCACCTAGCCTACTATTTCTGGGGAAAAATTGGAGTTAGGACGCAGCCTTAAATATTCAATAAATCTGGAACTCCAGCGGCAAGTTTGGAAAACGCAGCCTTAATCGTTTACATGAAGAGTTTGGTGAAAACACCCACAATATCTCGCAAAGAATACGCAATAAGAATCAACACTGAAAATGTAGCAGCACACACACACACACACAAACACACACACACACATACATAGCATCCTCCAAAGCAGTCATGCGCATTTTCAAGCGAGAATCAAATATTTTGCACTCTCCAAAAAAATCTTATTCTTTACCAGCAGCAGATTCCATAAAATTACAAAACTATCTATCAGTGGGGTGTATTGAATAATTCATCTCGCTTTAGTTCTTTTCTTGGTCTTTTGTTTAAAAGTTTTCTCTCCTCCTTTTCGGCGTTTTGAATGTGAATGCACGGATCTAGTCCTCTTTTCCACGCCTCGCTTTTGGATCTTGCCTTTGTAACGCAGATTCCTTACTTTCAAGCCTTCAATAGAGTGAAGGGTTTTTTTGGGGGTTTTTTTTGGAGTGAAGTTCATCTTCAAGTTTCATGAATGACTGTCACCGTGAAGAAAACCATTTTCTGCTCACGTTTAAACACGGTGCAAAAGAAGAAAAAACATTGCAAAGCGCGCTGACGTGTTATTACCATGTCCTTAAAATCACATGGCGAACCAAGCAAAGACCTATATACCAGTAACTGTGATGAAACATAATCCTGGGAAATAGCTAAAACACGCAAGATAACGTTAATACAAATCATACACGCCCAGGTCATGGCCTAAAAATGCGTTAAGGTGAGAATGAGAGTGACACATGATGGCGTGCACCAGCGCGCAAAGTGGTGAATCTACTGAGGGTAATTGAATTTGATTGCCACATCGGTCATCTGTCAGGCACCAGTTTTCTACAGAGCATTTATGCAGCGCCGGAGGAGTCTGTTGTACAAACGCGGCAAGCTCTAAATACCTCCCGTCAGGGCCAATATAAATAATTAAGTAGGCCAGATCAAATGGCGCAATGACAGCTCAACAGCAGGACAAATCTGCAGCGTCGGTCAGACACCGCGCATTAACGCCAATAAGCATGCATTAACCTCATGCACTGCAGAATTCAGGTCCACTGAGTTAAGACCCAATGAGCTAAACTAAAACAAATTCCCGCAAATTACCCGCAGTGAAGGTATATGTGTCACGAATTCTGCACTCAGAAGAGCGAAAAAAAAGGATCCATAGCGTTTTTTTATTACCTTTGTCACCAAGTATGCCATCAATGCTGTGCTTTGTTTTCTTCTCCCCACTTTCATCTTTTTTCTCACAATCGTCTTCATCTTCTTTCCTGCCAAATCGGGCGCGAAGCACTCGGCTTATCGAGCTCACTTTTAAAAGAAAAATATATAGACTCAGGGACTAATAATAATAATAATAATAATAATAATAATAATAATAATAATAATAATAATAATAATAATAATAATAAACCTAGAATTGTTGCATTCAATATTTAGTTTAAGAGGCAAAAATATTTTTTCGCAGGAAAGGTCAGAGGTTTGTGAATGGTCATGGTATAAAAAGGGTCGCTTACCAGGTGAGGCCTCACCTGAAGGAACTGTGCTTCTGTCACACACCCCATCCTTCAGCAGTTTATCGCGTATTTCCCAGCTGAACATGCCGGGATTCTCGCGCTTGTACTCCTCTATTCTTTTCTCCACGTCCGGCGTTGCCACCTGCTTTTAGGATTAAATAGGAATGCCCACAAACAAGAAAAAAAGGGAAGTGGAGAGGAGATAGGACATAGGAGACCGAAAGAATGAGAACAAAATTAATTTTAGTTGTCCACAGTTTAGCAACATTTTATATATATATATAATAAAAAGATTGTGAGACATGAATTTAGCCTTATTGCCTAATAATAATAATTGAAGACAATTATTATTATTATTATTATTATTATTATTATTATTATTATTATTATTATTATTATTGACCTGTTTATGAAAAATCTATGTTACCCAAACCAGAAAAATAATACACTCTGGATGGTACTCTAGTCCACCAAAGGGCATGATGCACAAATTCACCTGCTCATTCACACCATGGGGCAGTTTAGAGTCACCATTATTATTATTATTATTATTATTATTATTATTATTATTATTATTATTATTATTATTATTATTATTATTATTA
>JAQQZR010000015.1:9395836-9422974 GCA_030068235.1 Notoglanidium macrostoma | reverse complement strand
AATAATAATAATAATAATAATAATAATAATAATAATAATAATAATAATAATAATAATAATAATAATAATAATTTAATTCAAGTATTGAGCAACCTACTTACCCTGGGTTTACTTCCCCCTATAGCTCCAGGGCGGATGGATCCTGTCTCCTGATACCTGCACAGGATTTTGGACACGCAGCCGTGAGAGACCCGCAGCTGGCGCGAGATCACGCACGGTCGAATTCCGTGATGCGCCATTTCCACGATCTTATGTCGGATATGGTTAGGCAAAGGCCTGCCGTTAATAAAAACCCCGCCAAGTTGATTCACACGCCCTTGACCCAAAGGAGTGGAAACTAGAAGAAAAGTATAAAAGAAAAAAAGGTTTCACTTGGACCTAAAATATTGTTCACAAAGAGATAATGTAACTTTTGACCTCGTAAAAACTTAATTGTATTACATGAATTATATGAAAATGAAAGTAGCTAGTGAACAAGTGGTTAATGTTATGAAAATTAAAAAGCCGAGGTTTTTTTTTATTTGTTTGTTTGTTTGTTTGTTTTTGGGAGGGTGGTCATTTCTTAAATATGCGCAGCCTCAAATCTTATGTTTCATTATGGACATCCACAATATTTTGTTTTCTAGCTCGTGCATTTCACAAAATTAAATACAATACATATAGAAAAAATGCATTTTGTTATAAACTAAAAGGAAAAAAACAACATATTTATTATTGTTTATTATGTATTTATTTCCCTATAGCAAATAATTAGCCCTGTGTTAATTGAAAAAGACTACAATTTTATATAAATATTATATATATATAATATATATATATACATTATATTATATATTATATTATATATTATATATATATATAATAAAAAGTATAATATAAGTATATAAATATATATTATAAAAAGACGTGTAATTTATCTAATTATGATAATTTATTTTGCTGCAAATGAATTGAAAATTCGGCACAAATTAGGCTACAACACACTGCTTTTTTCGTTTCATTAAATTACATTTACCAGAATGTTGTCCATAATTTAATAATGCCTGATTTATTTGCATATGAGTGGCTCCATGGGTTTTAGAACAAGCTGTAAATATTTGCGGTGTCTGCTTTATTCACAGTCCTGCTTTACAAATATTGGTGTGCAGATTTCTTCCACCTGCACCACTTGAACTCTTCAGTAAATCCTGTCTGACATGCCGGGATCACTGGCAAGTTTTATTTCAGCCACTTGGTCACGTAGCCTACCATTTGCTGGGCACATGGCAATAAATAAATAAATACAAATGGGGTGATTTTTATTTCTTATGCGTAGGCTGTCTACAAACAACATATCACTGAAATGTAAAATAATAATAATAATAATAATAATAATAATAATAATAATAATAATAATAATAATAATAATAATACGCTATAAAATTAAAGCTGAAGCCAGCAAAAAATATAGTTGAGAAGAGGATCTTTGAGCAATATTTAGTCAAAATGAAAAGTTGGACTCTTAAGCCATATTTGAAGCTAACCTACCTTCTAAAGGGAAGCCGGTGCGGGGATAGTTTTGTCCTGGTGCTGGCCTCATCATCCGAGGTACTGATCCCGTTAAAGACGACATTCTGGTTATATTTAAGAGGCGCAATATAGGCCGAGACTCAAAAACTGGTGTCCAAACTCGATGATCAATTCTGGGAGATCCGAATCAAAAACAAAACAAAAACAAAAAACCTCTGTTATCCAACCAAAGCGCTGAATGGATACTAAAACTCCTAAACTAATTTATAAAAAAAAAATGGATTAACGCTTCTCCTGTTTTGTGGAGAGGGGCATGAGCAAAAATCACAACTGCCAACGAAATGTCGAGCGCGCGAGTGAGGAAGGACGGGGACCAACTCCTTAACTCTCTTTAAGTGGGCAAAGGTTACTTAATTTCTTCGCAGTGTTTTCTGCAAAGGTCCGGCAGGTTTTGATGACAAAGTGTGCGCAGAGCTCGAGTAGTAGTTTAAGTGGACAACTTTTTGGCGCACGGTGCAGGAGGGAGGATCGCGCGCGCCAATAGGCTCGCCCAGCTTTCTTTTATTTTAGGGGCGCAGCCGAGCTTTAATGGGCCAATCAGAGCGCGGCGAAGCACCCGCTCATGCACGCGCACTTTTCATTCACTCCACACCACCGCTCCTGAATAGAAAACAAACAAAACACCACACAACTCAGCTTCCTTTTTATAACAGCACCAGCGGGACAAGACAAACAAAAATGTTTTAGTCAACACTACAAATGCCCCTGATCTCTGCTCAGATATCATTTTCAGCCCAGTGGTGATGACGCACAGATGTGGATTACTTGTACATCTAAACACAGTATGAGTTTGCAGCGGAAAAAGCAATGTAGAGAAAAAAATCCTACAAACAAAGCCCAAAAGCATACATTTTAAGTACTATAGACAAAGTAACAGACATAGCTGTTTTTTAAATAAATACATTTTAAAAATAGCAAATGATTACTACTTTAGCCGACGTTGTGCAAGACTGGTTTCCTGCAGGATGGGACTAAATGTTTCCTTTGTTTCCGATCGAAAGATCCATGGAGCAGTAAATGCATCTATCTAAATCTTCTTTATGCTTAAACTTCAGAAAAAGTTACTGGGTATCCTACTATCCAACCGCTTATAATATAATGGCGTGATGCACGTGATAGTTAATAGCGGCTTGAAGGCTTACCTATGATGAATTTTGAGAAATATGGAAACCAGGTGAAGTATTGCCATGCTTATTAGTTTTTCTATATCGCTTTCTGACAGGTTAAAGGTCACGTTATGCTTGCCCATCTAGAAGCAAAACATGCTTGGCAGTTGGCATAAATAGTTCTGTATGCTAAAATAGTCTTATTGCTATTTCCCTTGTTGTTTTAGAGTATTTGGCCTGACCTGAACCGTGTAGCGGTCTGACAGTTAATGATTTAATAATGGCATGTAAACCATCACTGACATCCAGGTGCTGATTAAGATAATTGCTAACACTTTCTGAAATTGTAAAATACTAGCCTGTTGAACATATTAGTTATAAATCCTTATTTAAATAGCTAAACAATTCATGCGTTTAAAACTTTATCAAGCCTGTCGTTTGGTAATTAATTATTAATACACATTTCACAATAAGGTGAAAACACGCATACTTAGTATCTGGCTGGTCATCATCTATTTTTAAATGCTGTTATGATTTTTTTAAAAGTTTAAAATTACTCTTAGAGCCCATCAAACATATCGAAGTTCATTATTACCAGCAACAATTTCACAACTTAGTAACAACTTCTCACTGAATAGCAGCAGAAAAGAAGTCACCTGACAGCAGAGTTTGTTTCTCACACTTGGCAGGTGTGACAAAAATGGCTTGCAAAAAGACCTACTCAACAGCGTCAACAGTACTCCGCGCATGCGTAAAAGCCTAATAACTACATGCTGTGAACTTTCAATAATAAAAAAAAAACCCAGTGGCGCGTTAGCATTGCCTGCTGCTTTACAGTCGCAGGGTGTTGGGTTATTATTATACATGCCTGCGTTAACAACAATGTCGTCAGTAATTGGAGTAACATGAGATACTATTGCCTCTGCAAAGCTCACACGGTCCCGAGAGACCAAAATAATTAATGCCAGTGTGATACCTTACCATGAGGATGAATGTAAAACAAAGTTTTGCATTTTAAACCAAGTAAAAATTTAATAAAGAAGCCAGTCATTCCCAACCTGAATCTGAGATTCCTCAGCTTCTCTTGTCAGTTAAAAGCCATTAATATTAAACACAATACACATATACTAAACTGTAATGAATGTTTATAAGTTTTGCAAACAATCTTTTAATAGGTACTATATTTAAAAAAAAAAATCGAGTCAAAGCAACTGAAATAAAATTATACGATTATAAGTCTACCTCACTGCACGCATTTTTCTCCAATGTTTCCATTTTATCTTTGGGCAATACAGCTAAAACAAGTCAGTGGCCTTTATTTCACCACTGTTTCAAATCATTCATTCTGTGGGTAACCTAAATTACTCCAGTGTTTTTTTTTTTTATTCTTTCTGGGCCTTGTAATGATTACTTACAATGTTAGCCAAGCCCTAAAAGCAGAGAAAGTTCAAAAACAAAAAATACACTTTGGAGTCATACTTTAATAGGCTAGAATGGACAAAGTCAAAATGGAAAACAAAAAATGAATAACGCACCATCAGTTAGAGGCTCAGACACCTAAATGAGAAGGGATAAGCCATGGAGTTGTTGTCCAAATCATGAAATTATTGTACAAATCAATTCCAACAGAAATTAGGTTAACCAACCTAATCTCTGGATATTAAGAAATCTTTATCTAACTTAGTTGTCACCAAACCTGTCCTTTTCAGAAGCGTTTGATAAATTAATCTTAATTGGGTACATCTGATCCATATTGCCTGTATAGTAGATTATCTGGATCAGGTGTACTGAATTTGGGCTGTAGGAAGGTAGCTCTCCAGGAACCAGGTTGGTGACCATAGACTGAAACAAGTGATCTTCCATTCCAGTTCTTATAGCACTGCACTTTTTTGTGATTTCCCCTTGTTCTTGTAATTATCAAAACATTTGAGCTTAATCAGGTGTGTTTTAGTGTAAGCACTAAATCTATACAGAGCATGGATATTTACTACTTGCCTAAACTTTAAGAAAAATGTTGCATTTTAGAGAGAAGAAAAGCATCCACTAGATGGCAATAAAGCTATAAAATGAATAAAATGTATAATTAGTTTCCAGGGCGAGTATATTAATCACAAGATATTACAAACAAGGCATAGCATAATCCAAGTAACTACAGCTCCAGTGTAGTTTTGCATATTTTCCCCATGTCTGTGTGGATTTTTTCTCAGGTTCTCCAGTTTCTTCACGTCTCCCAAAAACAAGATGGCATAGGTGAACTGGTGACTCTAAACTGCCCCATGGTGTGAATGAGCAGGTGAATTTGTGCATCATGCCCTTTGGTGGACTAGAGAACCATCCAGAGTGTATTATTTTTCTGGTTTGGGTAACAGATTTTTCATAAACAGGTCAATAATAATAATAATAATAATAATAATAATAATAATAATAATAATAATAATAAGTATTATTTTTATTATTATTATCATCATCATTAGTAATAGTAGTATTAGTAGTAGTAGTAGTAGTATGGTGTTTTTGATGTTTACACTCCAAAGGAGAAAAAAGATTGTTTCATAGTTGCATAAAGTGTTTAAGTAACATTTAGTATATTTTTTCTTATGTGACATTGGATGGTAACTGGGAGAAAACCTATAATACTAAATGTCTTTTACTTAATGTAGCATACTTTTTACTATATAAATCATTTAGCTTGATTGTTATATTTCTTGGGATTAGTCATACCAAGATAAATTCATACCAGTCTACAGAGTTTTGAGAAATTATATATGAAGTATTTAAACTATACACAGTATATCATCAGTTCTAATTGTACCAGCTATATGATTCATATAAATAAAGACTGAAAAAATCTGAAATCCTTAAATGATCAGCAATTTTGTGGGATAGTTTCCTTCTCATCTAGGTTTGATTTCATTATACATAAAATATCCAAGAAAAACCAGGAATACATTGCATGATATGACACAAAAATGAACATGCTTACACGTCACCTACTTGTTTTTCAACATAGCAGTTCACTGTGATTTTTTTATGCTTTAATTGAGAAAATATAGAAGACCCTATATCATGTAAGTTTCAGTCTGGTGTCCACTTTTATACAATCTTATGCTAGGGACAAGATTATACATGCAAAATATTTCATTAAAACCAGCACAACAACTCAGCATTGAGCAATGCTCCTCTGTCTGACCAAATGCCCAAGATGAACAAAGCATTTAATGTGAAGTTCCTTTAATATGTTTAATGTATCAAAACTATCAAAACTGCTGTAAAATGACATATACCCAAGGTTTTGCCTTATTTGACCATATTTGCAAGGCTAGGTTAATTGACAGTTGTGACTTCTGAGATGCTGGAATGAGAAACAGACTGCCTGCGGTCCTCTGCTTACATATAGAAACAGAGGGAGCAATGTTCAGCTTGTAGTGCAGAAAGCCAAAGCATCTCTGCAGGCAGAACAGAAAAAGAGATAGCAGGTGCATCTGATCATACAAAGCCTGTCATCCTGATGTCGAGTTCCTCATGACACATTTAGCACTGTAGTGCAGCTGGAAATGGTTAAGGGTGTTAAATCATGGGTCTGGTAATGGCATCTTGTCACAATAGATCACTGCAAGCAGAGGAAAGAATGTCTGTGAGGTAAAACACATCCCTCTCACTCTCTAATTCTCACAAAGACATAGAGTATACACACACACACACACACACACACACACACACACACATGCACACATATTAAAAGCTTAATATTTTGCAATATTGGCTTTGCCTCATTTTTTTTGCCTAGGATTGTAAGCATATTTACTGAATTTGCACTTATTCGACTTATTCTGATTGTTTTCTGGTAACTTCTGACTTAATTACAAGAAAAATGCACCATGCAAAATGTGCACTGCGTAGGATTAAGGGAGCTCTATTACCAGAAATGTAAAATATTATTCATAAACAATATTAGTAATATTATTTAGTATATAATTACGTGTAACTATAGTTCATCGTACATTCTAATACATGCTTGGAAAGGGAGGGGTAAAGGAGGGGCATTCAGGTGGTAACAATCAACTGAGTCCTACACAGTGGACCTTTAAATTTCAGTTCATCATCAATAAAGGTGTGAAAGAAAATCTGTCATGAAAGCATTTAAAATGCCACTGTATGTGGAGTGTGTGATCACAATGCTAGTAGAACAGGGACTACTTATATGCAACTCATCCTTCCACACCATGAGAGCCTTTTTGGCAAGTTCTTTCATGTGTGACTTCAGATATGGTATGTGTAAAAGCATGAGGGAGGTCAGGACCTGATAGGAGGTCATGTTGTGTGGAGCATCACAGCTCTCATCTCTCATTTGAGAACATGCCGGCCGTGTTAACCCCTTCAAGAAAGGGTATTGCAGGGGCTGATCCTAAATCAGCACTACTGTCTTTAGGCTTACGTTTATCAACAGGTGCTTCAAAACAATACCCTCAAAAATGAACATCAACAAGAGGACATCACCTATCACATCACCCAAAGACCTTCAAATTATTAGTTGAACATTACTCTGTTAGATCAATAAGATCATTGTGATATCATTTTGCATCTGATTAAAATAAGATTTTTTTATTATTATTTACAGGTTTACATAAAATGTATTTGTACAACTGAAACAAAATGAACTCACATTAATATTTTCCTAGAGGGTAACTGTATTGCCATTCTTCATGTTAGTGGGGTGAAAGCTCTTCTAAAAGATATCCTTTAGACTTTATCAGCAAGTGATGGACCGTTTTTTTTTTTTCTTTAATCAGTTAGTGCAGGCTTTCTTTTAAAATGTCAGAAAAGAAAGAGGCTTGTTTAACATAGATGAAAGTAGCAGAGTCGATTTTACATGCTGCCCCGATTGGTTTCACTAAATCAATCTGAAAAACTAGCACAAGAGGAGAACTTAAAGCTCTCCATAACTGTGACATCTGCCCCTTTTCTAATGTTCTTACACTTTAAACAACTAAAAAACAAAAAAGGATACATGCAATAGACTATATTTTAATATGTAGAACAGACAGGCACCCCTTTAACTGTAAAATTAATTCCATGGACCCCCTCAGTATAGATTTATATAATGGAAATTATTTTTAGAAAAATGTAATGATATTTTTTGGATCCATAGAGCTTTATATTCCTAAAATTGTCACTGATAGAACACATTAGGTCTCAGCTGACTTTTGATAATGACATTATTATTTCTACCACTGTAACAAAAAGTTTGAGAACCACTAATATAGAAGATTGAATGCAAAGTTAACAATACATTCTTTTTAAAATGCCGTCATGGCTAGTGCTGGACAAATACAATGTCAGAATGACACAAAAATAAGAAGACCACTGCAGAACATCTAAATAGCTTAAATATGAGTGTAATCCTTGGGTTTTTCCAGGTCATCAACCCTTACACAGGATATCCAAAAATCAGGAGTCAAATAAAATTACTCACCATGCAGTTGTCATCTGTGTTCTGAAAGTGTAAAGGATATAGTAAAATGCTGAGACATAAACATCAGCTCCAATTCCAAAACATCTCAAGACATCTTAAAATGGATCAAAAGGGAATGCTATAGTATACTACATGTACTATTGTTTTAGGGCTGCATCCAATGCATGAGGTTTCTAAGATGTAAACTATCTTTCCTTAAAGAGAAGATCACAAAATTAGTTTTCTTTATTTTTCAGCATGGTAACTAATAAGGTTTCAATGTTATTCAGATTATTCCAGTCCAATATTTTCAGATGTTGTTACATGACCAGATGTGGAATAAACATGATGAAATTGTTCATACAGCAAATTGTTTGCAGGGCAACAATTTTTCATTTCTGAGGAAACAAGAAATTGATAATTTATTTATTGTATGTTGAGACGCTGGTGACCACCGAGGGAAGCTGGAGGATCCACCCCTACACCACTAACCAGCAAGGCGGGGCTGTGTAATCTAGCACGGTTGGAGGACAATTCCCGCTAAGGAGGAGGTCCATGCGGTAGAGGCTGACCTGGAAGGTGAGTTCCCCATTGACATTAACCCTTTTCGTTGTGTCGGTCAGCAGATCAGCAGCGAGGAGAACTTCGTCCGGGAACAGAAGGAGGATGAGCGGCTAAAGCACTGCTGGGGCCAGGTGCTGCGGATCAATGAGAAGGGGAACGCCCCGACCGGTCCCTGCCCGCCACCTATTTCTTCACCCAACAAGGACGGCTATACTACCACAGCGAGAGGCGGGAAGAACCATGTGACCCCAAGACTAAGATGATGACGATCATGCACCTACCCGCTGGGAAACCATTTGGGACCGAGGAACACGCTGGAGAAGATCCGTGATCGGTTCCATTGGCCGGGGATGGTGGCGGAGGTCAAGTACTTCTGTCGAGCCTGCCCTACCTGCCAGAAGACCTCACCGCACAGAGCAGCGCCGGCACCACTCATTCCCCTCCCAATCATGGGAGTCCCCTTCGAGCAGGTGGGGATGGACCTCGTAGGACTGCTGCCTAAGTCTGCCCAAGGCCACTAGTACTGTACAGTATATCCTCGTTCTAATGGATTATGCCACCTGGTACCCGGACTCCGTACCCTTGAGGAATGCGACATCACTGAACATCGCCCAAGAACTGGTCCTGCTGTTCAGCCGGGTGGGGATCCCGAAGGAAATACTCACAGACCAGGGTACTCCGTTCATCTCCCATCTCATGCGGGACATGTGTCGGCTGCTGAAAGTCCACCATCTCTGAATGTCTGTTTACAACCCGCAGAACGACGGCCTGGTGGAGCTATTCAACCAGACCCTGAAGCACATGCTCCGCCGAGTCGTTGAAGGCGAGGGCCGGAACTAGGACCTGCTTCTCCCATATGTGCTATTAGCCGTCTGGGAAACACCTCAGGCCTCGACGTGGCCCTGGGGACTGCTGGACTTTGCAAAAGAGGCATGGGAAGCCCAACCCTCTATGTTCCAATCCATGGTCGAGCATGTGGGTGAGATGGAGGAGCAGATCGCAAAGGTGGGCCCCATTGTCCGGGAACACCTGGCAGTGGCCCAGCAGGAGCAGCAATGGGCCTACAACATCCGAGCCCAAACCCGTGAGTTCCAGGTGGGGGATAAGCTGCTGCTCCTAGGGCCCCTACACTGTGGTTGATCAAGCTAGCCCAGTGATCTACCACCTTCAGCAGCCAGGTAAGAGAGCTGAGACACAGGTATATCACATCAAGGGACAACCACAAGGGAGTGGACCTCTCCCTGACCCAGCGCCAGGATCTGGAGGAGCTGGAGGCCCAACATCGAGATGTCTTCCCCACAGAGCCTGGGCGGACCCACGTGGCCCATCACCACATCAGGACACAGCCTGGAGTCATCATTAGGCAGCAGCTCTACTGTGTGCTGGAAGCCCGGCGTCATGCTATAGAGGCTGAAGTCACGGCCATGCTTCAGTAAGGTGTCATTGAGGAGTCCACCAGCCCCTGATCCAGCCCAATCGTCGTGATGCCCAAGCCTGACAGGAGCCTCTGCCTCTGTAACTAGTTCCGCAGACTCAACAAGGTCTCTGAGTTTGACGGATATCCGATGCCGAGAGTGGACGAGCTCGTGGAACATCTTGGGAAGGCCCGGTTCATCTCTACGCTTGACCTGACAAAGGGGAACTGGCAGGTGCCCCCCACCCCTTCCTCCAGGCCGAACACCGCATTTAGTAACCTGTCCAGCCACTGACAGTACCAGGTTCTTCCCTTTGGTCTGCACGGAGTTCCGGCGACTTTCCAACGAATTATGGACATCCTGCTCCACCAGTACCGGGACTTTGCTGCAGCCTACCTCGACGACGACATCATCCACTCTCGAACCTGGGCTGGGCTCACGGCGAACCCCAAAAAGTGCCATCTGGGGTTAACGGAAGCGCAGTACCTGGGCTACAGCATTGGAAGGGGTCTGCTAAAACCAGAGGAGAAGAAAGTGAAGGCAGTCTGTTGGTATCCCAGACCCCTCACGAAGAAACAGGACTTCTCCTGACCAGGAAGGGTGAGCCGGAGAACGTGAGGTGAACCCCTACCTCCGAGACAGAACTGGGAGCCATCTTGTACATCAGCCGGAAGCTGAATCCCGCTGAGTGACAGTACGGGGGCGATCGAAAGGGAAGCCCTTGCCATAAAGTGGGCCATCCAGGAGCTACAATATTACTTGACAGGACAGCAATTCACTCTCATTACAGATCATGCACCCCTCCAATGGTTAAACCAGATGAAACAAAAAAACAGTCCTCTCCCTGCAGGGTTGAGGAGGCCACTGACGACTCTTTCTCTTCGGGGCCTTTTTTTCCCCGACAGATTCACCCTATGAGGTCAGCCTGGAGCACAGAAGACACTTCTCCCCGTTTAGAATCTCCCCGTTTAGACCCGGAAGCACGACCACGACCTCACTCTACACACGAGCGAACTTGTGTGTAGTGTGTAGACCTCTACTGACAGTCTGTATTATGTCTGAAAGTTTGATAGTATATAATATGTGAAAGTGGTTCTCAAAGTGGGGTCTCAAAACATAGCCTAGGGTCCATGATCTATTTATATATGTTTGCTTGTTGTTTGTTTGTTGGGGGGGTAATCACAGCCAAGCATTATCAATGTTTTAATCATTTACAATTTTCATGAGTTCTAATAGTTATTATCCTCATTTTCTACATTTGAATTGAATGGGTTTAATGTAATATATTCATTTAATAACATGTAGCCTATAATAATGTTGTCTTTGATTTAACATGTTCTGTCAATGGAAAATTCAGGAATATGACACTAATAATAGGCACAATATTATTGTACAAATTTGAATAATGTTCATGATTTATATTATATTTATATTACACCTAAAGTGATCCCTGACTACAAATCACTTAAGAGTGTGGTGTAGGCATTGAGAAATTGAGAACTGATTTACATTTAACCTGGAATTGTATTTAGTTGGAAAATTATTCTTAGTGAAATGATATTGACAGTTTCTGAATGCAAAATTCAGACCAGATCCTGGACTTGAGGTTTCAGAACCAATATAATTTGCACGAAACTGTGGGTTAAATATTTGATGGCCTGAGCTCAAGACAAAGTACTGCCTATTAAATACTTTAAAACCTGCAAAGAACAAGCTATTAAAATAAAGCTATTTCTACATGGAACCAAAGTTCTACACATTTACTTGGTTAGCATAGCATAGCATAGGTGGCAATTTGGGTAATGGTAAGTAAATTACTGACTGTATAAAATAAAATTTAACAAGAAATAGTCACGCTGAAAAACACTAAAATCACTGGCTAAATAGGTTGTACAGCCAAAGAAAAGCTGACCACTCACTGAATCTTCAATTATCTTGTTTTAAACCATACAAGAGTGTTTTGATCCTGTAGTGCCACCTAGTGGACAGTTATGGAGGCGTTAACAAGATAAACCAAACCAAAAGTTAAATCAGAAACTTATTTTTTACTTTGAACATCGTCTGGAAGAATGCAGCACCACTGATCTGTAGGTCTACTGCACTGATTTTGTACCAGTGTAGAGGTGTTAAACTGGCTCAAGAGCGGAACACAGGAATAGTTTGAGTTTTGACATGCCAGAATGACGTACCTTGATAAGGAAGTTTAAAAAGTTCCTTTAACATCATGTCATAGTGGTAAAGATAACATCTTGTCATGTCATCATGTTATAATGTCATTTCCTCTTACATTTGAAATAATAGTAAAGGTAGTCTAATATTTCTATAGAAACATTTCAAGCTTAAATGAGATCAAACATAATTTGTAGATTTTGTTTAGTTTCAAAGGGCTGTTGCACATGTACATATGCATACCTTTCTGGGGGGAAAACAGCCTGGGCTAGTAAGTTGCTTTTAGTTGGTCAAACTGGTCTGGTTTTAGAGAAGGTTTGGACACCTTCAGTCTGATTTTAGCCAGTCAGGTTAACCAGTATGGTTGGTCAGCCTGGTTCTAGCTGGTCAGGTTGATCATTCCAGTCGGTTGGGCTGGTTTAGCTGGTAAGGATGACCAGGGTGGCTGGTTATGATAGTACTAGCTGGTCAGGCTGGTTCTAGCAGGCCAGGATGACCAGCCTGGTTGGTCTGGTTAGTTCTAGCTGGTCAGAAGCATCAGCCTGGTTGGTCTGGTTAGTTCTAGCTGGTCAGAAGGATCAGCCTGGTTGGTCTGGTTAGTTCTAGCTGGTCAGAAGCATCAGCCTGGTTGGTCTGGTTAGTTCTAGCTAGTCAGAAGGATCAGCCTGGTTGGTCAAACTGCTTCTAGCTGGTCAGATTGGCTGGTCGGGAGGATGAGCCAAGTTGGTCAAACTAATTATAGCTGGTCAGGACAACCAGGCTGGTTGGTCAAACTGCTTCTTGCTGGTCAGAAGGAACAGCCTGGTTGGTCAAACTGGTTATAACTGACCAGCCTAACACCATATAGTCTAGGGAGGAGACTATCCAATTCAGCCTACCCATTTTATTCTTGTATTAGTTGTTTTTTTTAAGCAACATTTCTAATACTTTCATTGAAGCTACAGTGTTATGTAATACACCAATCAGCCATAACATTAAAACCATTGGCAGGTGAAGTGAATAACATTATCTTGTTACAATGGCACCTGTCATGTGAAGCAGCAGGAAAAATGGGCAAGTGTAAGAATCTAAGGATACATTTTTGTAATGGCTAGATGACTGGTTCTGAGCATCTCCAAAACGGCAGGTATTATGGGGTGTTCCTGGTATGCAGTGGTTATTACCTACCAAAAGTGGCCCAAGGAAGATCAACCAGTGAACTAGCAACAAGGTCATGTGCACACAGTACATCGCAGCTTGCTGCATATGGCAATGCCACAGATCATTCAGAGTACCCATGCTGACCTCTGTCCACCACCAAAAGTACCTACATTGGCCACATGGGGATCAGAACCGGACCATGGAGCAATGAAGAAGATGGTCTGGCCCGACAAATCATGTTTTCTTTCACATCATGTGGAAGTCCAGGTGCATGTGTGTCACTTACCTGGGGAAAAGATCCACCAGGATGCACTACGCAAAGAAGGCAACCGGAAGCATTCTGATTGATGCTCAGGTCTTGTGGAGTTCATGCCTTGATGGGTCGAAGCTGTTTTGGCAGCACAAGGTGGACCTACACAACACTTGGCAGGTGGTTTTAATGTTATGGCTGATCAGTGTATATAATGTTGTCCTCTTTAAAATGTTAACACTATAAGCAGATATAATGCTATAACAAAACATAATATTTAATGTGGTTAGATTAATACAAACTATGTGTGAAAAAAAACTCTAAAATGGTTCATCCTTTCTTCCAGGGAGTATAATAGCTATTATACAGTTACTACTTTTCTGGTTTGAATTAAAAGGGATATTTATAAAAGAAGAGAAATCTGTAGTACCTTTAGCCTTTGTTTTTCGAACAGGTTGGTCACGCCTAGCTGGCTCATTGTTTAGAAGTGGCCACTCAAACTGGCTAATGGACAAACATATGGATTGGATTGATTGGACTGAAATGAATATAAAATGTGTGAAAGACACTAGGTCTTCGTGACATGTGTCACTTTGGTGTGCTGGAGGCCAGAGGAAGTGAGTCAGGCAAGAGCCAGGAGTTTAACAATCTGTTCATTATGACTGCTCAGAGCAAACAAAAGAGAGATAACGCAACACTGAATTAGTAACTGCGGATATGACCTCTAAATACATCCTATAAACTGATAAGGTATTGTGAGAACTCTTCCATGAACTTAACATGAAAGGTCAAAAGCACAACATGTCTCTGTGGATGTTTAATATCGACAAAAACAAGGCTTCAGGAAGCAGTGATCTCCAAATATTTAGGTCATACACAGCTGTAATGTTTCTGCACTGTTCTCCAATGTTAAAGTTTTAACAACAAAATGGCTACTGAAATGTGTCATTAAAGAATAGAAAATTATTCAAGTCATATTATTATCATTATAAATCATTATGTTCTGGTCACTACGCTCGTAGAAAAAGGGGAAAGGGGACTTCAAGGGCTCCTTTAAGGGGTTCTTGGCTTCGTATGTGTGTAAATTTTGTGATATAATCTTTTACTAACACTTCAAAATGGGTCAAATAGACCTGAAAAAAATAGAAAGTATCTCTATTAGATGAACCAAATACCCCATCACTCTATCTAACTTACAGCTAAGGAATGTAAATAATACATGATGCAGCATAACTGGATCTCATTTACTGATAAATAAGTCACTTTATTTCTTTAAATAGATCATAGATGTAATGTGAAAAACTACAAATACTGCACGTAAAGACAAGTGCAATGAAGTGCAACAACAGCAATAACAGTTAATGATCACGAGCCTTCATATGTGAATAAATAAGCCATGGATAAATACATTTGCACCTTCTCTTATGAGGAAGATGACAAAAATGAACAGATTAAAAAAAAAAAAAAAAAAAAAAAAAAAAAAAAAATAATGTAAAAAAAAGTAGTGGCACATGACTGACTAAACTAAGAAAGAAGCAACAGTAGATGGGTGGATAAATACATGACCTGTATGTGTTAAAGAACAGGTTGCGTCAGAGTAATATGGAACATTGACCTTTTCTCATTTGGCTCAAACAGGCAGGCTGAAACCGACACACATTAAGAGTTTATCATTGCTTAGCTGCACAAACAAAGAAAAGTAATGATTCAGAAATTTTGTAATTGTTTCGTTTAGCATAATCAGAATTTCTAACTGTAATAGCAAGCAACTAAACATGCTCTTTGTTAAAAGGAAATTGATGCAAAAATTAACTCAATATTTCAGAGGCATTTTGTTTAGTAATAAGTCGAGTCATTACATTAATAAACTGGTTTTATGTTTCATTGAACAAATTTATATGTAAAAAAAAAAATAAAATAAAAGGTCCCACTGAAAATACTGTGGAACTGACACATTAGCTATAAGTTGATGAGTGCAAATACTAGATGATCTATCAGCAACACAAACAACTGGGGATATAACACATGCAGTGCAGAATGATAAAAATGGCACGTAAAATGCTTTCAGCTCAGGGAGATTTCTCTGCTCAAAACACACCTACTGAAGCTAGTAATTAACTGGTCAATTATGTGTCTTCGAAAAAATCACCAGAGTGTGCTGGAATCCAGTCCATTCCCGACATACAGTATAAGACCAGCTTATACTAACCAGTGTTAAATGTAAACCATCAGACAACAAGATGTTAAACGGTTAAAAAGAAATACTCGAAGCAGGAGAAATAAGATAACATGTAAATCATAATGACACTGCACGATCAAAAAACGGCTCCGCTATGTCCAGCATTTATGACCTGGCCTCTTTTCGTATTCAACTTGAGGTGGCACTGTGTAGTGATGAATAAATCTATAAACACCTGAATACTGTAAGTAAGTACATTTGTAGTTAGTCTAACAACCCTCCTTATACTTAACATCCACTTTGCACAGCTTCGGAATCAGACTCCTTGAAAAGTCTTTCAAATCTGTCCAAGTATCCTGGTCGCTGTGGAAGAAGGAAGTAATGTGTAGCACTGGCCTTCTTTCCATCTTCCATGACGGGCAGTATACATGGTGTATGTGAAGCAGGCAATCCTTCACACTTTGGCTTGCCCTGGGTTTTACTCACGTACTTCGGATTGGGGGCGAAGCTTTGTGTAGGAGGCATCACTCCGTTGACGTAAATTGGAAGACTTTTAGGACTAGGAGTGCGTGGAGCCATGTAGTATATTGGCCGCCTGGGTGGGATCTCGGGAGGCTGTTCAATGCCTTGATGGTCGGCACACTTTTGAGGACGGGATGGAATGGGAGCACGTGGAGGGACCTCAGGCTTCTCCTGTGTGTGGATGTTTCGGAGGTTAGTAGGTTTAAAAGACGCTGCAGGTCCCGAGTTGGAGCGACGAAGCCTGCGCTGGGGCTTTTCTTGTTTAAGGTTATCTCTGTCTCTAAGCACAACATGCTCCCTCTCGCACTTCTGTCCAATAACATTCTCCTGCATACCGTCACAGTACGCATAGTTGATCTGCCCGCAACCGCGGAAACTCCGCCTGTTCTGCGCTCTGTATTGGAAGTTTGATGTTTTAGAGGCACATTCTGGTATCAGTAGCTGGCTCTCGCTGGTGCAGGAGAAGAACTCCACTTCACTGTCTGCTGCTTCATCAGAAGACACATCCCCCATGTCCGGGAGAGGAGGAAGGGGTTTTGAGCTTCTCCTGGGAGAATATGGGGGCGCTTGCTCATAGACGGAGAGTTTCTGGAAGGATGGGACGACCTGGTCTCCTTCAGGCGAGCAGTGCAGGGACGAGAGGAGGAGCTGTGCAGGATCAACAGGCTTTAAAGACTGACAGTGGTGGCTAGAGTTGTGGGAGAAACTTGAGCCAAGCATCTTCCCTGGAAGATAATGGAAAAAAGTGCATGCTTTTGGAATCATGTGTGGTCCAGTTATGTTACATTTTCAACAGGCAAATATAAGAGAGCTCAAAAGCCTAGGACCACTGGCATCAACTGTTTTTCCTTAATCAGTAAAGCTTACTTAGTGTTGAAGTGTAATTAATATAGGTTATTTAGTCAGTGTAGAATTGACAATTTTCTTCAGTACTTAAAAAAAGCATTAATAAGACATTTTATAATGTAAAAGAGGCAAGTGTGATCGCAGCAGTTTTAAAGTACAATCAATTCACACTTATACAATGTTTTACTACCTCAGTGAAAATCGTGTCTTGTTTGAGAAACAACTTACAAGCTAGTAATACTTTGTAATAACTGATGAAACAAAAGAAGAAGGAAAAAAAAAAATCATACTAATGGCCTCAAACATTTGGATTATACTGTGCATCTTATAAAAGCATTAATCTTAAAGGGAGAAAACAAATCCAGCATTAACTCATCAGAAAGTGCTCATCAGCCAAGAAGGTGACAATCTTCTGGCTTCCCATAACTTTCTAAATTTCCTGAAAAACATCTGCCTCAGACGCAGAGAACACACAGAGAACACCAGACTGTGATACACTCCTTCCTGCCCTCTCTGCTGGTACATTTCACTTACTTTCAAAGCCCACAGAGGTCAAGCCTTGCTGATGTGTTTTCACTGTGTAGTCAGCTCCGAAAGAAAAGTACATGCTGTAACATAGATGAGTCCTTTAGTACAAACTGGCCAAAACAGTACATTGTGCAATACAACAAAACTACGCAAATCAATCACAATTATGTTTTCAAACAAGTTCGCTGACTTACTAATATGTCAAACAGTTCAATGGCGAGTTCTAATAGAAAAAAATGTATTTTCACTGCTCAGTCCAGTGGAATAAAGCCTTTTTAGCAGTGCTCACCAACGCTGTTCCTGGAGATCTACCTCCCTGAAGGTTTTAGTTTGACCATAATCTTGCCCACCTGAAAATCCAATCATTGCCTTATGAAGTTCTTGATCAACTAAAAGTGTGTTACAACCTACAGGAAGATCGATCTCCAGGAACAGGGTCTGTGACTACGGCTGTATAAAATCTGATGTTTTTTTTTTTTAAATGATGGGCTTTTTTTTTACCTAAAGTTTGGTATAACACAGTATTATTTAGTGTATAACTCTGTGCCTGTGTTGGCGCTCACCTGTTCATATCATCATACTGGTCCCAGTATGGTTGGGCTGAAGCCATACTTTGGGTGGGGGGAAACTCCTGAAGAGGTATTTCACATTATCAAACCTGGAGAATTCACAATCCACCAGCTTCCCTGTTTCCATGCAAACCAAGAGACCATCTGAATCTGTGCTCTGAAAGCATAAGTAATTGAAAAGTTATAGAAATTCTTTTCCTACACCAGAGCATGTTCAAAGTGCTCATTGTTTTGGATGCTATTAACGCTTTAATTTGCAGCTCCTTTTATGTACATCCAACTGAGGAATGCTTGTTTGAAGTGTGGTCATTTTTCACCACCCACTTCATTAGTAGGCATGGCCTCTGAAGCCTCTCCCCTCCCTCCTTCAGTGCCCCAGCAGCTAGACTTTTCCTTTAATTACAGAGCAGCGCCCTGCTTTAATCAGCTCTGCAGACTGAAATCCTGCATCCCCTCAGTCTGGGAAAGAATGCAGGGCGCTCTCTAATACTACTACTTTTACTACTAATAATAATAGTAATGATAATTATGTGTTGAAATGCTTCAGAAATCATGAAATCGGAGATACATTTAATCCAAAGGTACAGGAAACACACAAATAGTCTAAACACCTTCTATATATGTAGGTAATCTATTAATCTTGATGAAAAGAACACATTTTTTTTTATTTCTTCAGAAGACTCCTTGTATTAAAATATGACATTGTTATCCTAAAATTTTGCATTCCGTGTCTCTTTCCTTCAGGAATGCACAATTAACAAGACGTACCAAAATGAACAAAGAAAGTTCTATACTAAATAAGCGAAATCCGGTGGAAATGAACAAATAATAACAGCAATATATTATAACCAATTTTAAGAACAGTGTTTCAGATGACCAACTTTTTTGCTATTCTAATTATCCCAATTCCTGTCACTCTCACTAAAGGAATGAAGTTTCTCATAACAAAACAAAAGAGCAACACACAGCTTCATTCATGCCTGTAGGAATACCAAGCACCTCAGTCAGCCAAGGCGCCATGACATAAGTGCTTTAAAACACAATAACTTATCTGTATTTTAAAGAAAAAAAAAAAACCTGACCCATTCAGGAAAAGCAGTGCTGGCATTCCCAAGTGAAATGTGAAGTAAAATCAGTGGAATACCAGGTAGGCAACATTGTGCAACTGATCACATGCTTTGCTTCAGGCTGAACTGGGAAAGGCCGAGGCTAGGATCATTAATTCTGCCACCACGCATGTACATGAATTGAGCTGCTTTAGTGCCTGAATAGTGCTTTGTGTGTTCATGATGGTGATGAGGAAGGATTCATGCATGAGGTCGGGTTTGTGTGCGACACGCAGGAGCGACATATGAATGCACTAACACATCCATTATCCATTATCATAGCAATTCCATACTAAAACAAATGCTGGGTAAGGCCGTGTGACTCGACACTATGACACAACATGGGCATGTATCGGGAATAGGGCCTTGCTGTGATAAAAATGTATCACTGATACTGGCTTTAACCCTGAATGACTCGTATGTCTACATTTATTCATCAATATGTGATCTTTAGTAGTGCAAAACGCTTATATTATTATTTATTTAAATTCTGAGTTGAAGGTTTAACTATCCTTCATCAACATCACTTTGAGGATTTATTTTCATTCCCACAATGCCGTTCAACTGCCTGCTGAAAGTGGTGGTGCGAGCAGGAATTCATTTCCACCTAAAGAGACTTTAATGCTTTAGCCTCAGCCACCTTTTTAACCTGTATATTCTGCCTCAAACACAAAGCGTTCCTTCTGAAGCTTTCATGCTAATACCTCCCTTTTCCATCAGCGCCGTTTCGCTGGTCACCTCGTAAATCGCCAACTCACTGAGCTTCAGCTATAAACCAGCACAACTGGGTCATATATCTGCATTACATTCTTAAATCTTGAGTCCAATGTTTGATGTTGTATCCATTACATCTATGAACATCACTGGAACCTGGTAAGTAAGAAAGGCAGCTCTTGCTCTTTTGTTTTTAGGAGCTAAAAGCGACACCTGGCCGTTATCCCTTATGCCTGAGATTAATATTTGGCTCTTATTAGACACCATTGTAACTGCATTAAAAAACATCCCCGTGTGAGGTCATCAGCGCATAACCTCTAATTTCTCACAGGAAAAATGAAAATGTAGCGTCACTCAACAAATCAGCTCAGAATTGCTAAGTACATTAAATATAATATAATATGATCATATTTAATGCGTTTCAGGCTACAGTTTTCCTTTCCATAACATCCCAATACTAATATTTCATATGTTCAAAAAATGAAGCAGACGTGAGTAATTTTATTTTAAAAGGGTTTTACCGATATGACTGATCAGAAAATTGTTAATTTCTCCAAGTCACAGAAAACAAGTAATGTACATATTGAAGCGCAAATGCACAAGGTATGGTAGCCAGCCTTATACCAAATAACTTTTCAGGCAATTTTCAGGCAATAATGTATTCAAATCCATTAAGGTCTATAACTTTAGCTCCATCCTCATGAAGCCATATAATCCCTTTAAAAATATAGTACCAGGTTCATGACTGACAGAAAATACGACAAAGCACCTTTTTTAAATCTTAACATAAGTGGACGTATTATTGTGAAATGTTCTGCTGCCTGAGTTGTGCCATAGCGGTGACTCAAACTGACCTAAGCCCTAGTGTTTGCTTTACTATGAAATGGCTGTGATAAAGGAAGTGTGTTAGTGCATTCACACCTCACGTTTGTGTGCTGAGCAGATGCCTCACATCGTGTATAAAAGCCTTCCTGGTTTAAATCCACAGGCATTCTCATCATCACGAACACAAGACATTTGGTGTTGTAAATGCTTTTCGAAAACTAATCTTCACGCAGAACGCATTTAAAGAACAAATTATTACATTAAATACACTGAAAGGGAATAACAAATAGACTGGAGTCATAATATCAGTGTCAAACCAAATTTCTGACAATTGTGAGAAATTATATATTATTATCATATTTTTACACCGTTTTGGATTTTACAAAAGCCATATGCCATGGACGCTATGACTCACGCTGCCGAGTTACAACAGAGTGCAAAAGCTTGGTTTCTGGCTTCCTTTTGTTTTTTATAGTTTGTCCAGAAAACTGTTTAATTTGATCTTTATTGAATGGTAGTTTTCTGTTGGAAATCTGCTAAAACAGAACTATCACAGCAACTGTTTCCTAATCAATGGTAAACTGTACTAGCAAGCGCAAAAGTCTGCATGCCATTTGACATGGTCTACATAACTTAAACTGGCCTTTAGAAGGTGTATAAGAACAGTAAACATGTTTTCTTTATTAAGGCATGAAATGCAAACAAGCTCAAAGTCTCAAACAGTTTCATGTTAAATTAAAACTCAGTGGAAATCTGAAAAATAGCATTCACAAGGCCTAAATTTGAAAGATCTGAGCTGGATTTAAAAAAAAAAAACATAGTGTTTAGGGACACCACTAATAAGACAAAAAATCACAGATTCAGAAACAGAATAAATAAACACAAAACACAAACTCTACCAAAACATGGAAGAAAGATAACCATGGGCAATCCTAAACCAAATAACCAGAGAGCTGAAAAATTCATTAGTGGCATGAGGAATAAAAATCAATTCTTTATATTATGTTTTGAACTATGATTTGTTTAACTATTGCTTAATTGTCTAAGTATTAATTCCACTCTGGTCATTTTGGTTGCTTGTGCTAAGCTGAAACCAAACTCACATTAAATGCCATGGTGGTTTTCTCATTTGGAGTAAGGGTTGGAAAACTTTTGCACTCAACTGTATGTCAATTAGTGCCATAATATGTAAGGATGTAAAATTGTGAGCAAATATTTTTATGCACCAAATACCAGAAACACCAGAATACTGTCTTATACATAAGCTAGCATAATATCCATCCATCCACCCATCATCTATACCGCTTATCCGTCAGGGTTGCAGAGAAGCTGGAGTTAATCCCAGCTGACTTCGGGTGGCGAGAGGCGGGGTACACCCTGGGCAGGTCGCCAATCTATCACGGGGCTTGCGCACAGAGACGAACGACCATTCACACTCACATTCATAATATGCGCAATTCGGAGTAGCCATCTGACCTAATCTGCATGTCTTTGGGCTGTAGGAGGAAACCAGAGCGTGCTGAAGAAACCCACGCGCAGGCATGGGTAGAACATGCAAACTCCGCACGGAAAGGCCTTAGGTTCGAACCCAGAGCCTTCTTGCTGTGAGGCGATAATGCTAGTTTCACGCTTGTTTTTACACACTGCACATACAAAAATGATTCCTCTTAAACTTCTCTCATTACAAAACCCATACGAAAAATAACTACAGTAATATTGTTAGGATCACTGCCCAAAAATAGCACAGCAATCTTGTAGTAATTTTACAAACAACTATAGTACTCCTGTAGGAACCTTATAATAATCTGTGACATCATAGAAGTACTGTAGGAACGTTATAGATTGGAAGAATATGAACGAACATCAGAGAAATATTAGACTTCGGTATAACCTTATAGTATTACCAGAGCTCTGTTTCATAAAGTAAGTTTTCAGTTTCACTTCATAAACAGACATGCAGATCTACTCAGTCAGACCTAAATATTTGCTGTTAGCTGAATTCTGATGTGCCTCTCACTGTATTTCCCATATGATTAGGGATTTATTTTATTTTTAATTTTTTTTTTTCCAACTTCATCATTCAGCAACAACATGTTGACATACAATTGTCAAATAAAACAACCCTAGGTCTATTTCAGTGGTTTATACTCTCTGAATTCCGCCCACAGTAACTGACAGCTCCCAGGATCCAGTTGTGACTCAGGTGCGACTCATCTCACACACAGCCTACACTCGACTCCCTCAGCACAAGGAAAGAGTCAAGAAGAAAAAGAGTCAAGACTCCGAGTCAGCAGCTAAAATGACTCGATATGACGTGCTCGTGTCAATCAGTGACATTCTGCTTTCCTGACCCAGATTAAACCCCAGGCTTCTCCTGTACAAACTACGTGATAAACAATTCTATCAGCACTACTCACAGGTTAATTACTTCTTCCGTTGTGTTGTGTTCCTCTCTGAAATTCCGCCTTTACAGCGAGTTTTGAGAACTTCAGTGATATCAGTGAAATTGTTACTAAGTACGTCCGCTGAATGAAATCTGTCTGTAACAAAAAAATAAAATAAAAATAAAAAAATCCGACAAAGATTCAGGGCTGTACAAATCAACTGAAGGCGAACAGTGGGAACAGTTTATATGGATTGGTGACGCCTCACTCGTAGCCCCGCCCCTCTTAAAGGCACAGGATGTTTAATAAGCTCAAACGTCACTAGTTAGTCTTTACTGGGGAACACCAAAAAAAAAAATGGAACAAAAATAGGAAACTATGTTCTTATGTAACCGCTATTGCTGGTCAGCCTATCCTGGGAATACTAGCTGAAGGTGTGGAGAAAACACCCCAGATGTTGCTTAACATGTACATGCAGGCTTACATTCACACTTAGGGGCAATTTAGTGTAGCCAGTCCTCCTGCTAACTAGTATGTTTTTAGGAAGTGGAAGGAAACCTGAAAACCCAGACATCATCTCGACACAAACAGTTACCAGAACCCAGATCCCTAGAAAAGTGTGGCACCTGTGAGGTGATATTAATGCTGTGCTGTAAATGTGGAAGAAATATACTTCTATAATATCCGTTTATATAACTTATTATTGTTAATTTTATTACTTATTATTACAATTGGCAATTAGGTTCTCTACCAGAGAGCATCTATATATAGCTAATGCAGACAATTTCATAAAGACAAACAAGACAACAATATGGCATATTATAGGAAGATTTGCTCTATTGTTTTCGAGTATATGTATCACAGTATTTGTTGAAATCTGCCTAAAGGAGACTATCTGTATTCTAAATCATTTTAGTGAACTGAACCTGCTGTATATCAATCATTTTCTTTGGGTACATAGTGTTCTTTTAATAATCTGTCAGAAAATCATCTCACAGGCGTCAACACAAGTGTCTGCGCAAGAGCTCTAAAGCACCAGTCCTGAATTACTGTAATTTTCAGGTCATTACAATTCTGCAACAACAAAGGCTTTCAAAACAACAACAAATCCACAAGTGTATAATAAGTATTTTTCCCTGCGTTAGTAAACTTATAATAGGTCCTATGTTGCTTTTGGCACTTTTTCTGTCATTCTAATTATTGGTTTAATCAATCCTTTTCAGCAGTTGTGTGTAGCAGGAGAATGTTGAGTTGAGCAGTTTTGCCATTGCATGTGGGCGTAGGAAAGCGGGAGTGAGGGGCAGCTCTGTGGAAGATTACGTGCTTTCGCAGAATCTGCAATTCATGTCCTGTTGACGCAGTGTGTGTTTTATTTTTCAGCCTGGTCACGAGCTGGTCGTGTTCCAATAACTGGGCTTCTCATTATAGCAGAAACACTGAAAGCAAAACCACTTAGAACATTAGGCTCGTCATGTCAGCCTGTGTACGGGGTGACCAAAGTCCTTGTGAGTGAGAATATAAACACGGTAATGAAACATAAGATTGTCCTAAAGCACTGTAGAGTGTAACTGTCAATATTGAAAGAAATAATTTTCACATTTCAAGATGAGATCACGCAAATAATTTGTAGGAATTACAAGTTGGTAAAGAGGCATAGAAATCTAACATTAGACTTTCTAGCCAAAAAAACTGAAGGATTATTCATTAAGATAAGTTCAACCAGATATCACACAGAGACATTTATTTGAATAGTATATGAAGGATAAAAGCTAATATTAAACAAAAAGAGGCATAAATGTATGTTTAAAGATGAAAGTACTGTATATCTCGTAGGCAACAAGCATAAATATTTCCTTCTGAGCTCCATGATTTGTTGCCTCTTGTCCCTGAGGACAGGGACGATAGTTCAGCAAGCCTGGGAGCTGTGGGGGTTATGCTGTGGTGGGCCAAACTCCCATTTGGAGGGTCAACTCATTTCCTGTCCATGGGCCTCAGTCCCACACACAGCTGCTAGTGCCATGAATCATATATCAACAACCTTCTTGAATTGCTGTCAAAGACACAATATTAGACATTCATCATGGGGAAAAATTTATTTGACATAATCTATTTCAGGTTAGAGAAGCAATCGTTTTCTTTTGCGTATTCTTGCCCAAGAAATGCAAGTAATTTCTCAATGACAAAAGCAAATTAACTGTAACATTAATATTAAAAACTGTGGGTTTACTTTTAAATGTGTCCTGCTGTCTGTGAAGGCAGGAATGGCAGGAATATTTACCAGCCAATGGGAGTAACAGCAGCATTAAAATCAGCAGATGACACATCAAATCTAAAATATTGAGCCTCTCTTAGATGGACACGGTCTGTGGTCAGAATTGAGTGATTCAAGGTAGTGGTAGATCAACATCCGAAAAACCACAAATGGTTTCTGCAGTAAACTCTACATTTGATTGCTATTTCAGGACACAAATCTGAACAAATACAAAAACCAGATGAGTCAAGCTGGCGCCCAGAGATCCTTTTTCTCCTCAAGGCAAATCTGGAAATGTCAGCATAACTGTATAAGAGTACAAAGGCTTTCACATATAGTTTTTATGCAAGTCAGTAACACTATACAGTTCATATGGTTACCAAAAGAATATCATGACATCCATTGTCATATTTATTTAGATGCATTTGCCAGATGCAATTATCTAAAGTGGTTCAGAAGTGAAGGCACAGATCATCACAACAAACAATTCACACACAGACAAAGAGAGATCTGCAACTAAACACACACATACAAATGTTGCATCTGGAATTATTATCAGATTTTAGGGAGCTCTTAGTAAACATAATTAATTCATCACTGAGCTGGGCCATGCCCCTAAGTTTATAAAGATATTACTTACTTACTTAATGTCTCAAATTGTTGTTCAATCTCCAACACACACTTTTTTCTATGAAAGGATTTGGGGACCAGGGTTATCTAAATGCTCTGCTCTTTTTTAAATATGAATAACAAACATTTCTGGATTCTTAATTCATCATAATACACAATCAGCATTACTGACCTGGTATTATAAGCAACAAGCATGTAAACATGGTCATTTTCCCTTCTGTAAGTAAACTTCATCAAGTCCGGAATAAAAAAAGTTCACATCCTTTCCAAAAAGGGTTAATTCCAAGCATTATTACCTTGGCCAGGGGAAAATGTTTTTCTTTTATCTCACCCAAACTTTGGAGAACATGAGGATTGTTAGCTACATAAGTGTTTTAAATCCAGATTCAAAGAGAATTTGTTTATGTATTCTGTACAATACATTAAAATATATTTTTCAAAAGTAACCCCTATGAAATAGATTTAGAGTCTATACATTTGTGATTGTAGATTGTTTCATTAATATGCTTTTATCATAGTTTGCTGATACTTTTTAATCCTTTCAATGTAAAGTATTGGGAGATTGATGATTAAACACACACAAACAAACTCACAAACAAACCTCACATTAACTACTCGCTTCAGGTCCTTCCACAACATTTCGATTGGATTAAGGTCAGGACTTCGACTTGGTCATTCCAAAACATTAACTTTATTCTTCTTTAACCATTCTTTAGTTACGACTTGTGTGCTTAGGGTCGTGGTCTTGCTGCATGACCCACCTTCTCTTGAGATTCAGTTCATGGACAGATGCCCTGACATTTTCCTTTAGAATTCTCTAATTCAGAATTCATTGTTCCATTAATGAAGGCAAGCCGTCCTGGCCCAGATGCAGCAAAACAGGCCCAAACCATGATACTACCACCACCATGTTTCACAG
>JAQQZR010000015.1:9384976-9395736 GCA_030068235.1 Notoglanidium macrostoma | reverse complement strand
TGTGTGTGTGTGTGTGTGTGTGTGTGTGTGTGTGTGTGTGTGTGTGTGTGTGTGTGTGTGTGTGTGTGAATGATTAATACCACTGTAGGCGTAGTTTACTAGAAGTTGTTTACTAGAAGTATTCTTTACCTTAAACAATATCTCTCTTATTCTTCTGCAACCATTGACTGATTGGTTGAATGACAAGAAGCTTGAATGCTCAGGACGTGATTTGTAGAAATTTGCGCAAACCCTCCTTCAGTCTTTCATTGCATGATTGAGTTTAGGTGGTGGAACCTGACTGGGCTGTTGAGTAGCTTTGGCTTTTATTGCTCTAATAGACTGTGATGGCTCAAGACACCCACTGCATTTTTCCACTGAGTAAGCGCCTTTGTAACCAACAGCACCAATCAGGACTCAAGGGTTGGGCGACACGCAAACACTGGTTGGTCCTTTCACTTCATGGCACCACAAGATCAGGAAGCCTTTGACATGAACACACACACACACACACACACACACACACACACACACACACGAAGAATGAATATGCAATCAGATGCAAATGGCCGTGGGGTTATTTCTCTCATCTGGAAGTAAGTCTGGAAGGAATTCTTTAAACTAGCTGTGTGATTGGTTTCTAAATTTATTTATAAAACAGAGGTGTTTCCATGGTGCGCCTTAAACCTGAAGATCAATCATATAGATGACACAATAGTCTCTTTTCATAAGCTGAAAAAAAGAAGCAATTGAAATGAACTGCAAAGCTATTTTAGGATTTCAATAAAATGATTGCAAGATGTCTCCCAAAGCATCAAACAATTTATTTCTATTATATTCACATTTTATATACCTTCATTAGACAAACTTTTTTTTTTCTCCAAAGAATGCAAATACAGTAACACAATTAGAGTGACAGTACATATAAATAATAGTCTTATTTTATTTGTATAAAATTCTTATGTTTTGAGCGGAGAAATAACCACACAAACAAAATACTTCCACTTTGAGTAAAAGTATAGATTACACAGTTCGTTAAAAAAAGTCACACATTTTTACTTAAAGTAAGGAACTGCAAGCAAGTCTATCCTTAAGGCACATACAGTTTCCCAGGATGCAACAAAGTCATTCAAATAAATTAGTGGGCAAGGAAGTAGCAGGGATTAAAGTGATTCAGGGATGAAAACAAATGACTTCATGGTAAGCAGCAACTATAAAAGGCAGTTAGGTGGGGGCTTGGAAAAGAAAGGCATAATTAAGGCTTTTGCCTGGGATACAGCAATAGAAGGATGGGCAACTCAATTACCCACAGTTCCAAGCTACAGAAAGGGCATGAAGTTTGCGCAGCCAGCAGGGTTCCTTCCGCAGTGGATTGTGTGTAGAAGGCCAACACATTAATCTACTCCAAGATTGATTTTTTTTTTCTCCAAGGGGATGGGGTCAGAGCATAAAAGAGAGAATTAGTACAAAAGAGTGAGATGCTGAGCACAGTATGGAGATTGGTGAGTAGATACTGTTGTGTGTGGAAGTTGTTAACTATATAAGTTACAACTTGGATAATAGATAATGATTTCTAATTGGTTAGTCGTAAAAGCTTAACAGTAAACAAAGAGCCCATAAAAAATAAATAAATAAATAAATAACTACATAAAAACATGTTACAAATGCATTCAAACATGCTGACCCCAAAAAAGGGACTCATGTTTCAAATGTAATATGCAAGGTAATGAACATTGTTTAATCATACTAAAAATATGATGTCTAATCATAATACAATAAATCACAATAAAGATTCAATATTGCTGCTTGCAGCTTGATTTTTCTGCAGTTTCAGGTTCACTGCACAGATTGATGAAAGTACAACCTATGTCTAAATAATCCACAAAGTATAGATTGTGGCTGAATGTTCACAAATCTGCATAGCCACGTTTCAAAAGCGGTGGAAGTTATTAAAGCTGTAAAGAGGAGCAACTCCATATTAATACCATGTCTTTGGAATAGTATGTTCAATAAGCACATATGGTTGTCATGGTAATGTCTACAAACACCTTTGGTTATATAGTAATAGCTTGATTACAGGGACTTGTATGGCAGAAGCTCCATGCTTATTCTTATATGGTGGTGAGAACATTTTTCACCATGGAAGAGTCTTTAACAGAAGAGTTTTTGGTTTCTCAGTAAAGTGTCAAGCAACAGGGTGTGTTATTAAGCTTAAGAAAGAATGAAGAGAGGCTGGTGAGGGGATGAAGTTTCATAGCAACTATAAAAGGATAACAGAAACTAAATAGTTTTTTGGATTTCACACAACATTAACTGCAACTAAAAATGCATTATACGTGCATTTCTGCACATATATCCGCACCACACCACCATTCTCTGATGTTCTTCTTTTTCATTCTGACAGGTAGATGCAACCTTTTGCACTTAACTGTAATAGAAATCTTTAAATCATAAAATTAGCATATAAAACACATCTTTGTTGATATATGGTATAGGTTGTCGTATATCTTTTCTCTTCTTTTCTTTTGCTTTTCATCATTTCATGTTTCATCGTTTCATCATTATTCACAGCCAGGGCAGGCAGATAAAGCAGTATGTGTGAAGGAGTGCTTAGTCATCTCTGGATCTGGTGCAAGTGCGGAAGCAGTGGCCAGGACGCCTGTTGATTTCAGAACTGCACATTTCCACCCAGATCATTGGCAGGAGTTTGTATTGGCGAGCAGTAAGGCTGCTTCCTCCTCCATTCCAGCCTGGCCTTACATCCTGTGACTCATACTTACTTACAAAGTCATGTTTTACAGTAATGCTCAGTACTTACATAGTTTTAAGCTGAGAGTTTGGTAAATAAATATAAATATAAATATATTCATGAACTTCTTACCATGACGTAATTCATTGCATCATGAACAAAGATATTTGACTATGGTAATCCGCAGTGTAAACAAATATGACTTAAAACTGCTGAAGCCATTCCCAAATAGTTCTCAAATTAGCCAAAAAGATTATTTAATTTGAGCACGCGTTTAATCATTGATGACTAATTACTTCAGTTTCTAACTGAAATCCTGAATGAAAATGTTACATGTCTATGTAACAAGTGAGATTCCTGTTAATGATGACACACACTTGAATGACACACATCATTTCCTTTGTGCCCTGCCCTTAAGCCTCATTTGGTTAAGCTCCTTGATTTAGAATAATGAAAAATGCTTCTTTCCATGCTTGATGATTTTGTCTGAGACGGTTTGTGAACATTTTCCATATGAACCATTGGGCGGAGATCTAAATAAGTCACATCAATGAAATGTTTTCATTAACTTTGTGGGTAAGAATTGAAAGTGTTACATCATCAGTGAATACACCTTTTTCCCCTCCTTCACAGTCATGAGTGTGTCACAGTGGAAAAGGCGTAGCAACTTCTTGAAACGTCGATTATTATAGAATAGCAACAGATCAGTATGGAAGACTTAATATCCATTTAAAAGAAAGGGAAGAAGACATACATCTGCCAAATAAATGTACATTTGTCCCTAAGTGGCTTTGAGGGTAGATGGATTTTTTTTTTAACAAGTGGTACCACAGGCAAGTTATCTTATTTTGTATTTTACGAGAATTCTGAAATGTTTTGTTCAAAGTAAGTCAGTATTTTGTATCACATTGGATTTAGGTTAAAAAAAAAAAAAGCACCATCAAAGAGAGGTGAATCAAAACCAAACAAACATGGCAGGGACATTTCACAGTATGAAAGAAGCCCGACAGAAACTATATATTGTGGACACTTGAAAATAACTAATCATCAAAAAGCTTTGTTAGAATGCCTTCTGTGTAGCAGCTTGTGTTTGGAATGAGTCTTAAAATGTCTGTTTTAGAAAGAATTTAATAATGGATTTTTTTTTCCTCGGTAGAATGTATTTTGGTTTACATTCTATAGCCAGTGTTTTACGGCCCATGATTTTCCCATGGGATTTCCTGGGGTCTGATCTTTTCTCACGTGACTGGAGACTGGCCACTGTGAATATCTTACAAATATGATTAAACAGGATATTTAAAAAATGATAAGAGCAGCTCAAATGTTGAAAAGAGGTGTTGAAACAAATGGAGTCATCTCATCACCAATAGCAAATTCTGTCCACAGAACTAAAACTGATGGTGAGGTAGTGGATATTCATTCATTCATTCATTCATGTATTTATCTTCACTACATGGTCTAGCTTGGTCAGGTCTAGGTGGATCCAACGCATATCCCACGAACACTAAGTGTATGGCATAAATACAAAAAATGAACGAAATGTCAGTCTATTGCAGACTCACACCACATTCACACCTATAGGAGATTTATCACAGACTATTCACTTAGCATGTTTTTAGGAGGTGTGAGGAAATCAGAGGACCCTGAGGAAACCCATACAGACATGGAGACAACAAATAAAATTCTACACAGACAGTAAGCAGAGCTCAGAATCAAACCAGGGACCCTTGAGCTGTGAGGCAGCAACACTGTGCCACTGGCTAGAGGACAATTAACACAAATTCTTCATGGACAAAATGAGCTAGTCTCTAATTGTACACATACAAAGCAAGCTAAGTGGTGTGTCTAATAAAGAGGACATTAAGCGTGCTGCTTCTGACACACCTGTACCAGTCTCTCACACACACACACACACACACACACACACACACACACACAGAAAAAAAAGCCCACTAGCTATTGTATTGAGCAAAGCAATAGTTTTTTTTTTTGGTATGTATATTTAAACAAAATGAGCTGGGACACACCTCAGTGATGTAACTTTTCTGCACATTACTCATTCCGAATCCTGCTGCACTACACACAGCAACCTTAACTCAGATAAATTAGCATGCATGCACAGAGCCCTGACCTCAGCCCTTACAGAACACCTTTGGGAGGAACTGGAATGCTGACTACATTCCAAGCCAACACTCCTCACCCAACAGTGCACGATCTCACTAATGCTCTTGTAGCTGATTGAGCAAATCCCCACAGCCATGCTCCAAAATCTATTGGAAAGCCTTCCCAGAAGAGTGAAGGTTATTATAACAGCAGAGGGGGGATAAATCTGGAATGAGATGTTCAAGGAGCACATATGGGTGTGTTGGTCATGTGTCCACAAACTTTTGGCCATGTAGTGTAATTGCCAAAAACACTCATTCACCTAGTGGTATAACATGTTGAGAGAGAATAAAGATGTCAACCAGACTGGAATAACGTCATTTACGTGCAGTCTGAAGGGAAAACACAACAGCTAAACATTGGGTAATGACTCGTTGACTATTTGTTGCGGGTGCAAACATGATGAGCTGCCTCAGACAATTTCTTAGAAAAGGATATTAAATAAGGCCCTTAACTTGCCATACATTATTATGTAAGACACCTTTTTTAGGGGGGGATTTTTCCCTGGATTTTCTCCCCTAATTTTAGTGGCCAATTCCCACTAATTCCTAATTCCCACCCACAACACAGCTCTCCCATCACATGACGGCTACCAACCAGGGAGGGTGAAGGTTATCACGTGCCCCTCCAAGGCATGTGAAGCCAGATGAACACATTTTTTTAAATGCTGCTCATGCAACGATGGGGCGGTGCAACACAATCAGAGGGACGCACTATGCACCCACATCCGTATGCATGAGCTCACAGATACCCATGATTGTCTAGTATAGCTTGTGACTGACAGGGGAGAGAGAGTATGCCACCCAATTTGGCTCTCTTGAGCTCCTGGCCACGGATGGATGTATCATCATCAGGATTCAAATTCATGATCTCAGGATGATGGGGCAAACGCTTCTTTGTTGCACCACTTGTGGGACTAGACACTATTTTTAGCATGGTCATTTAGCTTTCCAGGCAACCGGAACATGTGGTTACTGAGTGAACTTCTTAAACATTGGTATCATGGCTTTGATAGTTTGATGTGTTTCTATGTATACCATGGCTAGGTTTCTGATTTTATATACATATATGTATCTAGCTTGTCATCAAAGACTTTATTTACGTATTAACATTCAGACTATTGATCACGCTTGAGAAATGTGTGCTATGCCCTTCTCTCTGTTCAGCTGAAGCCGAGTTGATAAAACTGGAAAAGCAGATTCAGATAATAAATGAAGGCAGACAGAAATACTGTGTGGAATCACAGATGTGATCTGTACACAACTGTGCATGTCAATTCAACAGACCTTCTGAACAAAAGGTAGAACAAATGATGTCCCGTTCAGTTTATTCTGCTCTTTAACCCATCTTGATCCAAACAAGAAATCCACAAGCTTCAGGACGAACACACCGAGCTGACACGAAGCCTGCGTTTTTCTAAGAGGCCTTTGCGGAGATAACGTGAATCAGAGGCAGCAGAACAGCTGTGGAGCATGCTAGAGTTTCATGATTCAATACAGGAGCAACTGCATGGAGAAAAGAAAAATTTGGAGCACTTAATAAGAGAGAAGGCATTAATTCAGTTCTAAACATCAGACAGTTCACGCAGTACCACTGTTTATTTCTTTGCTTAAGGATGGAGAGGAAGCCTGTTGGCCAGTGCTCCCCAGAGTACCAAATACAGAGAGCAAGTTGTTTTTTGGACAACAAGGTGGATAGGGTTTGTTTCAGACAATATTAAAATGCAAACCTAATGCATTACATTTTGAGGATATTCTCAATTTTTCAGTCTAACATGCATTTTAACATGCTGTTGGCAAAGCTCCAGCAGCTAAGAGAAGACCTTGAACACAAACAGTTCATACATTTGTGCAGCCAAATAATAGAGGTCAGGCTTTTTTGGTGATGCATTTTAATAATAACAATAATAATAATAATAATAAAAAGCTTTAATGGATGACTCCACGACTAATTTTGATGACAGAAACATATATTAAGATTTATTTGGGACCAATATTGAGCTTGGAAGCCGACAAAAATTTCTCAATATGAATTCTGTATATTTGAATTAAATGTCAGATTAAGTAACTTTTTTCCGTTTACTATTTAAAGAATATACATATTTGCCCATTTTTATAACATGCAATTTGAAATTATGTGTTAGTTTTGAGATCAGAACCCTTAATACAAATACAAAAAATTTAAACCTTAAAAAATACATATTATATGTAACTTACGCCAAAGGTGAACTTTCCAGAACTCCCGTGGAAAAGAGTAGTGAAACTAATTCACATTCAGCCAATCACACTCGTCTGCTATGCTTGAGAAGCGAAGACATGTGGTGTAGACGTCAAAACAGAAGATACAAATGGGATGCATGTAAAGTTTTTATGTTGCTATTAAGCAGATAAATTTGGCTGTTAGCTGTTTACAATTTCCAGAAACTACCATTACCGTAGTCCAACTAGCTAAAACATGATCCAAGTAGTTACACTGGTCATGTACTAAAACACGGAGTGCTTAACCTCACTGTAACCTCACTTTAACCTTATTTTAACCTCACTGGTGGTCTGGGAAACCTGTCTCTGTGACCGAGTTTTGGCCAAAAGTGTATTTTTCTGTTTACAACATACCTTGACACCTCAATGTTAAGAAACCATACATACATGTACTTTACCAAAAATACATGGAAATGTATTTAAGTACTTTTAGTCTTGTCTTGGCAATCTGTCTGCAAAGATTATGTGGTAAGGAGCTAAGTTAACTACCTCAGCAGAGCAGTAAATACACCGAGCTCTCCTAAAGACATCTAAAACCTAAATGTGATTTCCTCACACAGTGAATGTCATGCTTTTATAAAGATTTTAAATAGCTACAAGTCATAGCAACACTGACATGCGTGTTGTGTTCAGTTTGTGATCATATATCGGCTATTAAATAGACTGTGATGCCCCGGCACTGCAGTCGAACTTGAATATTTGAAGGAGTTTTCTCCTTTATTTTTCTTTTTTCTTACTTAAAAATGCTAGAACTTGTGGTTGAGGTACATGTAAAGGGGAAAACTCTAATTCTTGAAAATGCTAAAATATTACCTTTTCCCAAGCGCTTACTGGGGTGGATGAAGAAGTGAGAAGGTATACTTAAGTGAACGTATAAATCGTGTACAAATACCAAACTCAATTAAAGGTGGAAAAAAGTACCATCTTTAAATGTACTCAAGTATTAAGGAGTTAATGTCTTTAACTGATGAAATTAAGTTTATATCGTGTTTCCATGTAAAATGTAACCTTCTTTACTGAAATCAAGATGTTTTAAAACAGCTACATTGTTTTGTCTGAAAACATTCAATCTCTGTAAATTTGAAGAATTTGACTTGCTGCCTTGACAGTCATGTTAGCTACTGGAATCGATGCTATACTATCCTGCAATTGGCTAGCGAACTAGCAATAAATACATTAAAAGAGAAAGAAACAAACATTCATACACAAAAACACACAGATAGCTATAGCACTACTCATGAGACCAAAATGGCAGGATTCGTAATAGCTTTTCTACATTGATGAAGTTGTTTGGATGTTACACTGTGGCCCATTAACTGGTGTAAATATCATACAGTCATTGGCTAAATGAGAGAAGAAGCAACTGTAATCAGTACATTTGAAGTAATTTGAAGGTCTAAATAAAAATGAAAGGAATTTTTTTTCTTGGAAATAAGACTACAATTATTCAATTTCAATAATACTCAAAGTATTAATATGGTAAAATAACACCTAAGCATGGTAACAAAGTACAGCCTTCCTCCACCCCAAGGTAAACTGCGATTGACATCACAGCATGTACCGAGTGTTGTTACTAACCCAGAGGACAGACCTCGGTTTGCCCCAGTGTTGCGCTCATTCTGCCATCTGCAGGATTTAGAATATGACTACAATCTCACACAAACTGTCCCCCAACTATTGGGTCAAAGTCCAGACCTGCCTCTGCAACATGGAACCGCCCTCGACACGGTACAGTATTATGTTAAAAAGAAAAAAAAAAGGAAAGAACTGTTCCAACGTCAAACACGTCTATTTTACCTTTGACACACCAACAGAAAGAGACAGCTCATCCAGAGCTCAAAGTCTTCCAAGCCAGTGTGCTACATATCAGCACACTCAGACCATCCTGTCTAAAACACAAGTCTAATGTTCGACCTGAATCAATCCTGGCTCAGATTTCCAAGAGCTACATTGTACAGAGCCTACTGGAAACCAGGCACGTGGCAACATGCTTTACTTGTACCACGTGCACAAATCAACCAAGAAAGTGTAGTCATGTAGGATTGTTCATTTCAACATTTGTTCACAGAAATGGAGCAACACACCATTAATTCCTCACTCATGTTTAAGGACACACATAAGATGAATAAATATTCTGTAATTGTGCACTGAATTGTTTTTAGAAATATTTATTTTTTGTTCTAATAACAAAGTAAAAGTTACTACTGATTAATTATAAACATTATAAATAAAATAGTCATATACAGTATTTAAAAGAAATTTCTATAAATTACATATTTGTAGCACAACACAGAAAAAAACAATCAGAGCAATTTTCACCTGATGCTTTTCTGCTTGGCAACTTACGATTAATATACATTTTGTTATTCATTTAAAAAAAAAAAAAAAGAAAAAAAAGAAAGAAAGAAAAGAGTTTTGGCCTTCATCATCTAGTCATGTTCAGTCATACACATCACAACTCTGTTCTCGAGACGAGAACGTTCAGCCTCGAACACCAGCCTGTGACTCGCCAGCGTTTCCTTTGGACCAGAATGGATCAGCTGTGGGTTTGCGTTCTGCAGCAATGAAACACAAACCACAGATTACTTTTAAAATAAATGGAGAAAAAAAAGCTGTGTAGCTGCGTTTAGAGAGATTTAAACACTGAACTGCACTGTAGTTATGCATCACTAGTTCAGGAACTATATAAGAAATTATTACTTGATCACCAAGACTGTTAATGCTCATTTATGTCACTCTACACTTCTTAACATAACCCTGTGATACTATTTACTACACATTTAATATACCCGATTTACCTCTCATATAATGTTCACTGCTCATATATACAGTATATAGAGTGGGGTCCACAAGTCTGAGACAATATTGAAGTTTTTGAAAATTTAAAACTGGAAATGAACAGAAATTTGGAATATTTTTAAAGAAAAAATGGGAAATGTGCCAGGGTATTCCCTGCCTTATGCCCAACGTCAGCTGGGATTGGCACCAGCTTCCCCAGGCCCCAATGGTTTAGAAAATGGTTGGATGGAAGGAAAATGTGCAACATATTATTATTCAGTATTCAAGATGTTGCACAATATCTAGGTCTATATAAATGTAAGCAAATTTGTGATATTGACCATTCCAGTGTACAAAAGGTCAGATTTTCTATGAGACTTATTTCTTCCATTGAAGCACATGTGCAGACGGCACTCCTGTGGATTTGATCTAACATGGAGGTTAGCATCATCAGGTTTTACACAAACTTGTGAAGTTTGTCAGCTCGAGTACACACTGTCATTAAAGCAACAAGGGGGCATACCAAACACTAAGAAATTCTAAAATACATGGAACGATTTCTAAGATGCTACTTTCCACTCAAGTTATTGCTGAGAACATGATTTGTAATTAAATCTGTTTTGTTAAATTGAAAAAGAACGGCAAACAAAAGCATTTTCACTAGTGGTCTCAGACTTTTGGATCCCAAAGTATATACATGCAATGATTTATTTATATATACACTACCAGTCAAAAGTTTGGACACACCTTCTAATGCAATTTATTTCTTTATTTTTATGACTTTAAAAGAGACTGGATAATGATGGACTGTTGTTTCTCTTTACTTAGTTGAG
>JAQQZR010000015.1:9354248-9366268 GCA_030068235.1 Notoglanidium macrostoma | reverse complement strand
TGGCGACCTGCCCAGGGTGTACCCCGCCTCTCGCCCCAAGATGCTGGGATTGGCTCCAGCTTCCCCGCGACCCAGATTGATAAAGCGGTATAGATAATCGATGGATGGATGGACATTCGAGTCCGACATACCAAGGTTGTACTCTAAATGATGTAACCCCCTTCTTATATGCAGGAAGGGTAGTGTGGACTAGAGAGGAGGCCCTCGCTGATGTGGTTACCATGGAGATGGTGGACTTGCCGCTTACGGGAACACAAGCAGAACTGGAGGGCGAATTTGGAAAGAAAGCTGGTAATGTTTAACTTGATGGTTATAATGAACATTTTCTTAACATTTTATCCTCTTTGTTCTGGTGAATGTGTTTCGGGCTGCTGTCTTTCAGAATGTTTGTTTGTGCGCACTACTAATATAACTCTACCTTTTCTTTTTCACTTATCCAAAAAGCTGCTATAATAACTCGCAAAGCTCAACGTTCGTACAGATTATACTTTATCTTGAATATTTGGTATAGTATTTTTGAAGTTCATAATGCCGCTTTTACTCACACCTTCTTATCCTCACAATAATGCACTAGACTTTCATCTGTCTGTGTTTCTGTCCTTTTACCCTTTCATTCTGCCGCACTTGGATCCAGCTATTCAAGGTAATTTGCTTGTGTGTTTTTTTTAACAGTGTGCAATTCATTTGTCTCGATGATCGTTCCTGTTCGCTAAACATTTAATTGCTGTATGATGCAGACTAGTGAAAATCATCTTTGTTTGGCATTTGAAGCATGTTAATGATTCCTAGCAGGATTTAAACCATCAGTGATCCAGGCAGAATTAAAAAGCCATCATGTCTTGCGTTACGGTGATGATTGCAGATGGACTCTTAGCCATGGTTTTAAAGCGACTCTCGTCCCAGTTCATCCTTCTGCAGGCCTGGGTTGGCCATCTGTGGAAACTCTTCTACGACGCCCGAAAGCCTCGCAGCCATGTGAAGAACGAAGTCAGTATTGAGACCTTGTCTCGGGATGAGTTCAACCTGCAGAAGATGATGGTGATGGTGACCGCATCAGGGAAGGTATGATGCTATAAGGTTTTAGGAGAGCACTTTTTACATAATAATTGGTTTACGTAGAAGTTGATGTAGCATAGTTGTTCTTCATAGCCTGTTATCTTAAATGAAAGTTAGAGGTAAAGTGAAGTTATAGTTTACAGAACTAAAATTGACTGTGCGCATATTTCCCCTCAGTTATTTGGCATTGACAGTAAGTCTGGAACCATTTTGTGGAAGCAGTACTTGGAGAATATCAAGCCCAACTCGGTTTTCAAACTGATGGTGCAGAGGACAACTGCTCATTTTCCTCATCCACCTCAATGCACTCTACTCATTAAGGATAAGGTAGGTGGTCGTATTTTCAAAATACAGGGTCAGGCATAAATATGTATACACACTTCAGGAAAAGAAACAAAATTGTATAAATATTTTAATACTACATTTATTCAGACATCACGAGATTAATACAAGCCTCTACAATTACAAGCTCAAAGTTATGGCCATTAGTATAGGTTTCTTTTAGCCGACTCTGTTTGTTAATTATCTATACAGCATTTTTGCAAATGCATCCATGCTTTATGAACTTGATGTTTAATCAGATATCCTTATTCCTATCAGTTATGAAATAAAACAAAACAAATGTACATGTGGCAGGCTCTTATACACATATGTATACGCCCATACTTTGACACTTCAACGTTAAGAAATTATTAATATGTTTTTATTTACTTTTTACTCTGACATGATTGTGTCGGGTAAAGGCCAATTTATACTTCTACAATTTTTTACCCTATGCCTGACGTGCACCTCTCCAGAAATGTAGCTACATATCCTGACGATGCAGGTTGTGAGCGGGCCGCTTGCTAGCATCGCATTTCCTCAGATGCATTTCTGACTCCTCCTTTGAAAAATCAGAAGTCTACTACCATGAAATTGTGTTAATATAAATATATTAAGTTTGAGGCTCAATAGCTTCTATAGTTCATTATACCCATTTAATCAGGCATCTAATCATGTGGATTTAAACAATGTGGCTTGGCTTCGACTCATGACAAAGACTCATGAGAGAAATGCAGCCCGTTTCATTTTATTCAGAACGTGAAAGGAGAAAACAAATTGGCATGTAGAAGAATAATACTGAAAGACCCCATAGCACACTTCGTTGTACATGTACAGTATTTGTTGGTGAATGTAATCCAAATCGTAAAATGTATCACGAGTTAAATCTACCCTCCTACTCCCCCAAAGTCCCCACCGGTGTAACTCTCCACACGGATGTCAAAAAAAGAAAAGTAAATAATAGCTTAGTTATATAATATAGTTGTAAAGTCCAGTTTTCTGGTAGACAACGTGAACTAGTATGTGTCAGACATTTCAGAGCTTCACTGCAGCATCAACTGAAAATATATATATATATTTTTCCCCCCCCCCCCGAACCGGCGCGGTGCAGAAATGTTACTATTGGTCTACGTATCTATTTTTTTTTTTTTTTCTTTTTTCTTTTTTTTTTTTTTTTTTTTTTGTAGGACACAGGCCTGGGAAGCCTCCATGTCTTCAATCCTATCTTTGGCAAGAAGAGCCATATTAGTGTTCCAGCTTTGTCCAGACCTGTCCTTCAGTCCCTGCTGCTGCCCTTAATGGATCAGGACTATTCCAAAGTCCTTCTTCTAATAGATGATCAGTATAAGGTCAGCCTTGTTGCATCCATTCAGTGTTTCTCTAAAATAGATTTTATTATTTTTTTTTATATATAACATGAACCTGACTGTTTGTTCTGCAGGTCACAGCTTTCCCGTCCACAAAGAATGTCTTGCAGCAGCTGCAGGAGATGGCGTCCTCCATTTTCTTCTACCTGGTGGACTCCAGTCAGGGCAGACTGTCTGGTTTCCGTCTACTTAAGGATCTGTCCACTGAACTCATCTGGGAGGTGGTCATGCCCACTGAGGTGCAAAAAATAGTGGGAGTGAAAGGCAAGCGTGCTAATGAGCATGTCCACTCCCAGGGCCGAGTCATGGGGGACCGCAGCGTGCTTTATAAGGTATTCCTGAGCTCATTATCAAACACTAAAAGATACAGACACTGAGGCCTTGTCCACACTAACATGGGTAAATTCTTATCCATTTCTTATCTATAAACAAAAATGGTGGATATGATTGGAGATTCAGATCAGATACCCACTGCACATGCTCAGTATTCCATTATTAATCATTTTCACCTTTCGTTGTGGACAGGAAAGTTTTATGGAGCAGACTTTAGTGTGTGAAAACCATAAAAATGCTATTTTCAAATGTTCCCTTTGGACAACTTCAAAAACTCTTAATATTGTAAGTGTATGCATATACAATTAAGGATTAACAATTTGGTTCTCACTTATTGTACTTTTCACTAGTATCTGAACCCCAACCTGCTTGCAGTGGTAACGGAAAGCACAGATACCCATCAGGAGCGCAGTTTTGTGGGGATTTTTCTTGTTGATGGCGTAACCGGCCGTATTGTCCATGAAGCCGTGCAGAGGAAGGCACGAGGACCTGTTCACTTTGTGCACTCGGAGAACTGGGTAGTGGTGAGTACACATCCTTTTGTTGTTGTTGTTAAAACTCTAAAATCATCAAGACCAAATGAAAGTGTTCTATGTGCTTACGTGGAACTGTTCCTGGCTAATTATGCGCATTAATAGAGATGGTGAAAAGTAAGCATGTATTTGCATCCCTGAAAAGGGTGACTTTATCCAATACATAGTCTTTATCCTTTCCTGATATCGTCTCATATTTCATCGATCATATTTGATCAATCAGTAAAAATGCATCATTGGGCTGCATTTCGTGTATTTGAATGTGTATTTCATGCATTTAATCATTTACATGAGAGGTGAATGCATGTTTGATGGCATTAGAGGTACAGAATCTGGAACGATGGTCTTGCATTCGTCGAAGCTAATTAATATGCCTAGCAATAATGTTTCTACCAACAGCCCAACTTTGTTTCTTGCGCATAGTATAGCAGGTGGCAGGATTCAGACAGTGCTGCACAGCATGGAGGTGCTCTGATCCGTTCGGAGTTCCTTACGTAAAAATTTTTGGGAAAGTCAACGAGTTTATTTCTGTTTTTTGAGTAAGTGGAGTAAAAAAAAATCAAATCCAAAAAAAACCTTACTGTTCTATAAACAGCCCGCTGAATCTACATCTAGAATAGTTTTTTTCCCACAGGGCAACTGTGAATGGGAAACTGATGCGTATGGTGCTTGTGGCAGGTGCACGGGCTGCTGACTTGTCCACGCTGACATTCTTTAATGCACTGTGCTGTGCTTTATCCTTGTTTTCTTCTCTAGTATGCCTACTGGAACACAAAGTCTAGGAGGAACGAGTTCTCTGTGCTCGAGCTCTTTGAGGGAATGGAGCTGTATAACAGCACAGTGTTCAGCTCTTTGGATAGACCTTACCCACCTCAGGTTCTGCAGCAATCCTACATATTCCCCTCTCCTATAAGCACCCTAGAGGCCACGCTTACTGAGAAGGGCATCACCAGTCGTCACCTACTTGGTCAGTGTTTTATGTAATGTGAACTACAGAGAACTTCAGTGAGCCCTGAAGTCTAAGAACCATTTCTTATGTTGCTGATTTGTTATATATACATACATTCAGTGGGACTCCCATCAGGAAATATCCTGTCTTTACCAAAGCTGTTTCTGGACCCACGGAGACCAGATGTGGCCTCCGAACAGAGCCGGTGAGCATTGAACTGTTAACTGTGTCCTAGAGTGATTGTTTAGTTATGCTGGGATCAGACTACATGATATTTTTGTCTTCCACAATGTCCGATTGGGCGTCATTGTGCTATAAATTCTTGCCATGTCTTGGTCCGCAGACAGGCAACACTACAAGTTTGACCCTGACCAGTAATTTGTTCACGTTCTTGCCTGTCGCTGGAGAGGACGGTCAAGAAATTGTCACTCATGGGTACAGAAGGAAGGTCAAGGAACATGTAGGAGTTTTCAAAGTAATCGGGAACATACAATATATTCTAGACTTTTCATTCAGGTGTCATGGAGCATCCCAGATCCCACATCAGTGTTCTTTGATTATGTCACACTACCAGGCCTGTTCATTGTTCCTGACGTTCATATTCAGGCCCAACTCTGGAAATTTGTCGGCCATGACAAAATTATGTCTAAAAGGGACTGAATTTGTGCAGTCTGATCGCAGCATTATTCACAGACCGCTAATATTTTGTTATAATTTGTTTTGCAATTTTTTATTTTATTTTTTTTTCCCCCCAGAGAGGAAAACCTAATACCATATTCTCCTGAAATGCCAATACGCTCTGAATGGTTTATTAACTACAACCAAACGGTGTCAAGAGTGAGAGGTATCTACACTGCCCCATCTGGCCTGGAGTCGACATGCCTGGTGAGTATCTTTTATCTTAATTAATACGACTGTATTTAATTATAGACACAAAATCATAATGTTTTGTTTCTTGCTCCCTTGAAATGACGTTTCATTAACTTCATCCGTAATGTGCTTAGTCATTATGGTTCAGTATGGTCCATCATGACAACATAAATACATTTATTTATACAAATGAGACATTTTAGGTTCACAATTGTTAATTCATGACCGCAATAATGGTCCCATATATACTAATTTAGGAAATTATTCAATGCAAATGTTTGCATGCCCTTTCTGACTGTGGCAGTAGTCTATAATAGCTCATACACTCATCCTGCCTCCATCTTCTTTGGTGTCCTTTGAGTCCTCCAAGACGTAATGTTTCCCTCTTGGCTTTGCCTCATGATTACTCCCACGTCTTGTGTTTTAAACATCCAGGAATACGTTAGTGTTTACTTGAGAGTTCATTTCTATTTTATAATTAATTAAAACTATAGGGAGGCATACTTTTGGTTAGGGGGATGCCTTTTCAGGTTATTTTCATTTAATTCACTTCTCATGGCCTCGCACAACTTGAATGATTGTCTTCTTTCCTTGTTTTGTAGGTGGTTGCATACGGCCTTGATATCTACCAGACCAGAGTTTACCCTTCCAAACAGTTTGATGTCCTTAAGGATGATTATGATTATGTACTAATCAGCAGTGTACTCCTTGGGCTGTTCTTCGCTACCATGATCAGCAAACGGCTGGCAGAAGTAAAATTACTTAATCGTGCATGGCGATAAAACACAACTACTTGGCCTGACAGCTGCACCCTTTCCATTAAAGCCATGTGATTGACACACCGATGGCAGTAGTCCAGCTGATGCCCATGTTAGACTGCAAGATTGTGAAAAGCGTTGCAAAGACAACTGTTTGGGCTGGTGGCAGATTTTTTTTTTTTTTTTTTTTTTTTTTTAAAGAAAGGCTTACTGTCTTAAATCAAGAAAAGTATAAGTAGTGTTTCCCCACTCCATTAGGCAGTTCTTTCATAAATTATTTATTGTAAATTTAGACCCGCCATGTTTTAGGAATGAATATTCTATTGGACGTTAACATTTCCTCTGAGATAAACATTAATGCAAGGAATTCATGCAAATTAATTTATATAATGTTTGTGTGTATGCTAATGTTGGTCTATTTACCTGAAACATACCCCTTTAACAAATACAACTTGGCTTTAAAGGTAGACTCTGCTGTTTGTAACTTTGATATAACTTTAACCAGTAGCATCCTCCATCTTTTTGATACTACATACTGATCATGGTTTTTAATTCTAGGACCTTTAAGGAGTCTACCTTTTAAACTGATAGTCAAATCCTATGTAATTTTTACTAATGGAAAAAGTACAGAGGAATTGTCAGTCCTTTGTAGGAGAATGTGAAAGAATGAATGAATTAATTTGGGGATTTTGGGGTGGTCAATAAAGTTCACGTTTTGCTGTGGGAATGGGAGAATGTTGAAATGGAAAAAAAAGAACCATTAACCAGCTGTACTAGTTGCTGAAGGTCTAAAGTTCCTCTTTCTACAGCTTTCTTTTAACCTTTGGCACAGTGGTTGCTGCTGTTAGCATTGTGCCAAATAGCTCCAGGTTCCCTGCTTTGATCCTGAGCTCAGGTATCTGTCTAGAATGTGATGTTTTTGCATGTTGTCCACATGTTTGCATCGGTTTCTTCTAGATTCAAACCCTGACCCAGAACTAACTGGATCTAAAGAATTGGGGTCAGGGCTTGACATGATGTGAAACTCGCAATTGCAGCAGATCCCAAGTACTGCTCTTGGGGAAACGCGGAGATGTTTTATGTGAGCTGTAGTAGACCGGTTATTTGCATATCCTAAATATATTAGGATTTGCATGATCTTGTGTTTTGAAATCATCACCACACCTACCAAATTTTCTCCCCTTTTAATCACCACCAACCAATAGATCTTGTGCTACAAAGAGTACATATGTGTTTTCTTGCTGGATTGGATAAATTGTTCTTTTATTCATGCTTTTTTTTTTTTTTTTGCGTGTATGTAATTTCCAGAACACAAAAGTAATTTACTAATTTGAATTCCATCCTTAATTGTTGATGATAAAAAAGAGATCTCCAACACCACCTGACTGTTTATTCTTGTTTATTACATGCACGGAGCATATGCTTAAATTTTTTTTTTTTGTCTTTTATAATTCTCCTTTTACAATTCGTGATTGTAGGCACATCAGTTGCTACTAATGAGCAGATACTTGGATGGTAAATGGAAAGCCTGGGGGGGGAATTTCCGTCTAGGGGGCTTGTCCCCTCCTTTGTAGTAATTGGTACGTTTATAATGTAATTTAAACGTTATTAATAATATGTACTGAAAGCATGTGTGCAAAATATACATGAAAAGCATTGCATCTTTCAACTTTTAAAGTATTTCACCCTGCCAAAGTGGTTTGGTCCACTGCATGCACTGCATCTCAGTGTTCACTGTGTTGAGGATAAACTAGTCTTCAGATCTTTATTTAAAACAGTGAATGTGTAAAACAAGTTTATTTACTTCTACCACTGAGAAGATTGAGTAGAATAAGACTAATATGCAGTGTTTTTGTACTCGTGTATTAAAAACCGTGATCTAATTCCATTCAAATATTTACTCCCTTACTTCTCAGGTAAAGTGTACGTGTGTTTTGTCAGCCAGTTAGAATAGCAGAGAAAAGGAAAGGGGATATAGTTAGTAAAGTCCCGGTACTATCAAAGGCAATTTGACAAAATCTTCATAGTAAAGGAATAAAGTATGTAGGCCTATTGAAATGCTAACATGATGGTCTGGTGTCATTTGATCATCCTTATTACCAATCAGTTATCTAGTAGCTGACGTATAACACTTTCTGGTGACACTTTACAATATGGGTGCACAAATAAGCATATAATGAGTGAACTGGTACTTGGTTAATTAATATAGGAGCTAATACTTAGTGCAACATGATATAATGATGTATATACCTTAACACAGAACAGAGTTATGTGTACACAGCCATTAATAAATGTAATAGTTAAGTATTAAATGCATGTTACTGGTTCTATTAATTAATATCACTAAATGCAGAATTAATAATAACTACAATCATTTGTACTATGGCTATGGTTCCATTTAGTGACAATGCAGGTTAGCCCCAATATACTGTAGGTTGTAGGGTAAATTCATAATTATCTTCTCAAGTATCACCTGTTAATGATCACTTAATGATGACGTAATCTCTTTTCAGATGATAATAATAATCATCATCCTCATCCTCATCATCCATCCATTATCTGTAATGCTCACAGGGAAAGCAGGTGTAATTCCAGCTGACTTCAAGTGAGAGGCAGGGTACACCCCGGGCAGGTTACCAATCTATCACACGGCTAACAGAAACAAACTGCCATTCACAGTCACATTCACACCCTATGGGCAATTTAGAGTAGCTCGTGACCTGATCTGCATGTCTTTGGATTGTAGGAGGGAACCGGTATACCCTGAGGAAATGTACACAGGCAGAGGAAGAACACGTAAACTCCACACAGAAAAAAGCTCCAGTCAGTCAGCAAGTTCGAACCCAGAACTTTCTTGCTGTGAGACGACAATGCTAAAGCCTGCACCACCGTGCCACCCTTATTATTATTATTATTATTATTGTTGTTGTTATTATATTACACCACCATGCCACCCTTCTTCTTCTTATTATTATTATTCCCCATGAAGTAAAGTAAGGATGCAGTGATATAATTGTTAGGTGATACTGTTACAACCAGCAGTGTCTCTAACCCTTTTTTGTGTGCGTTAGTCTGTCCAGGTTGGTCCATTCTACGCTCTAGTAAGTGCCTTCCTACTCTGCTTCCTGATTCGCTGCAGCTGCCTCTCCATCCACCTTGTTACCGCTTTCACCCCAAGATGACATCATCAATGGGTGACGGTATTTAGCTGCATCAGAAACCAGCGCCGACAGCTTCGACCTGTCAATGCTTAGCTATCTGCCTTGTGTTTGAGTAATCGCTATGTTTTTGTTGTTTGTGCTTTCTGGTTTTTGAACTGTGCTTATCCTGTTCCTGATTATGAGTTCGATCTGTCCCTTTGGTGTCAATAGCTGTTTTGTAAATAGTTATACTACTATTTCAGCCTTTCAGCCCCCCAGGACCCATTCAGTCCATCCGTCTCTGCCGGGACAGAAAGACCAGCTCCTCCCTTGGCTATGCTTATATCAACTTTAAGAATCAAGACAATGATAAGATAAACCATACTAAAAACTTTTCTGCATTTTAGTACCAGTTTATCGTCTAATTAATTCTATGTGTGTAATTTATGCATTTTTTTTTTTAAGTTTTGTTACAGGAATAAGGTCAGGTTATGTGCCTTTAAAAGACACAAAAAGAAAAAAAGATATATTTTTTTTAATAAAAAATTACTTAGAATAAATACTTCAATTAATGAAGTATTATTACCTATCTTTGCCAAGGGTGCCAATAATTCTGAATCTGACTGTTTTTTGTTATTGATATAAATACGCTGTAAATTATTTTCCTTCCCTCAATGGATAGAGCGGCGGAAATGTTCAGTTTTGAGCTCCTTATGGGATAGCGTGTCACATGTTATCGGAAGGATCCATCTGTGAGAAAGACCGGCATCAGCAACCTCGTCCTCGAAAACCTGGATAAGTGAAATTGAAAGCATGGCACTTTTCAACACCTTCTCCAGGTTTGGGAAGGTCCTGTCATGCAAGGCTGGGGCTTTGAACTGTTCAGACCTGAATAGCGCATGTGACCTGAAGAGGGTGCGTGTATACTGCAGCCAAGTGTATTAGTGTACCTCATGGAAAGATTCCTTAGAGCAAGAAAACTTTTGGGTAATGGTGTTTGTGTATAAGTGTGTGTGTGCAGGCTGTGGGTGAGATGAATGGAAGGGAGCTAAACGACAAGCAAGTGTAGAGAGACAGACTGAACTCAGTCAGACGTTTGAGCAGATAAACACATATGCGTGCATGCGAACATACACAGACACACACACACACACACACACACACACACACAATGACTCCGCCTTCTCTGCTGCGGGGTCTGAATCTCTACAAAAAAAAAACACCTTGATGACGGTACAGATGATGAGTGTCTGATACTGAATACTGATACGCTTGTAACTCTCCCTCTCTCACACTGTACTAAGTAGGATGTAAACAACATATTCTAGCCAGCTAGCTAACAGTTTTTGCTGTATAGGTTTCACCACCAATGTACTTGTTTAGAAGGATATGGTTTAGGACAGCCTGTGTGTAGGTGGATAAAATAGGAACCCTACTAAAGGCAAGGGCAGCTGGACATAAGCCAGTACAGACCTTTAATGAAAACTGGACATGTGCTGATTCAGTTATGAGGTGAGATGCACAGAAACATTTTTTATGCATCACATCGCAGTTTACACAGGGATAAAAAAAAATTTCAAATGTCATTTCTGACTTCTGCACTTCTCTTTTAGCAAACCCTAGTGATGCTGTATAACAATAAGAAGAGGAGGTCGAACAAGAGGAAGAATTAATAACCACTACACATATCATTGTAAATCTTATAAAGTGGCCCGGGTCTTGATCGTCATTTTAATCAGAATTTATAGAAAAACTTGTAAATTGTAAAACTGAAGAATGTTAAAATCTAACGTATTAACTGAAGAATAGTAATAATTGATTGAGGTTTATATGCATGAAAGAAGGAGATTTAAAAGTCTGTGAGGGATCTTTTCCTGAACACCAACAGTGAATTAACAGCATGGAGTGAAAATGTTATTCTGTGGAAGATGATGATGTTGTAAATGGCTGGTTTAGATAAAGAACGAAAGTCCAGCTGTTGCAGGATTTTGAACATTTTGACATTAACGGCTCTACTTCATCTAGACACAATCTCGCTGGCTTTGTTGCTGTGTGATTGCTCAGATTTCAGGGAATATTCTTCAAATATTAGTCCTGACAAATCTGAGAATAACTTCTCCAACAGACCATGAGTACCCTAGTTATCTCAGAAATGACCTCAAATCTAAATGCACAGAATATTGGTTCATAATTAACCTTAAATCTTAGCATGACCTAGTTTGCTGGATAAATTAAATGAACAACTTTAAAGGTGAATGTCAGAATATCATATTAATAAATATGTTGTCATCAGTGTATAATTACCTGAAACTACAAGCTTGGAATGAGCCTGTTATATCTACATAGGGAGCGAGTCCACCGCTACAGAGCTGCCATGTTGTGCTGCATATAGCACCTTGTTTAGTAGTTTGGCTGAGGTAGCTCAATGTTTACACTATTGGACTACTAATCGGAAGGTTGTTAGTTCAAATCCCAGCTCTGTCAAACTACCAATGCTACATCCCTCAACAACTCAGTTGGATAAAATGACACTGGATAAAAATTCTGAGAATCTGAATTTTGAAGAATGGAGGATCATACTTATTATGATCATATATTCATTCGTCCATTATCTGTATTTATCCGTCTGGGTCGCGGGGAAGCTGGAGCCAATCCCAGCAGTCGTTTCGGGCGAGAGGCGGGGTACACCCTGG
>JAQQZR010000015.1:9303372-9354148 GCA_030068235.1 Notoglanidium macrostoma | reverse complement strand
GGCTTTCTTGGCTATGGAGCTGGTGTTGAGGGACCAGGAGAGGTTCTCCACCAGGTGAACACCAAGGAATTTGGTGCGCTTGACGATCTCCACAGAGGATCCTTCGATGGTGAGTGGAGAGTGGTCACTCCGTGCTCTTCTGAAGTCAACAGTCATCGATTTGGTTTTGTCCACGTTCAGAGACAAGTTGTTGACTGTGCACCAGGCCATTAGGGTCCTAACCCTAACCCTGACCCTGTCATCGGCGAACACGACCAGAGGCCAAAGGTAACTTGTATTAATCTCGTGATGTCTGAATAAATTTAGTATTAAAATATTTATAAAAAATTTCTATTCCTGAACTACGTATACATTTTATGGCTGACTCTGTATATCCGTTACTGAAATATTTCTATTTTATGTTTACCTATGACGACACATCCTGTTGTTTTGCCTCTGGTGATTAACCTCATTTCCTCCGCCAGCTTCTAATAGAGAAGTCGCAAGATGGCGTCGAGTGGAGGAGATGGAGAACCGGAGTGGACCGCAGCTGTGCGGCCGCTTTTATCCGCGTCTTACACGGCTTTCGAAACAAAAGAGCTACCTCAGCTTGTAGGATCCATCGTAAACAGGTCAGCGCGGTGGTTATTTGTTCAATCTGTGCGAGCCGCCCTGTAAAAACAAGTCAGCCTACCCTGGCTCGGTGTTTGCGCTAGCCAGCTGGCTAGCTTGCTAAGCTAGACGCGATAACACTTGTTGCTAATGCTAGCTGAGCTGTATTGGGCTATGCGTTAACAGTTAGCATAGCCTGCTAGCTAGCAGGATTGAGATTCTGCTTCATCATCAGGCCGAATAGCAGCACAGCGCTGCTTGGGTTGTAGCCGATAAAACATACCGGCGGCTCTCCAGCGGCCTTCATCCTGTCATTTGAGCTTGGTTTTCAAAATAAACGTTAATTGTTTTGGCACTAACGTTGTATTTTGTCAGTTTGCTCGCGTCCATTAAATAGCCATTGAAATAGAATTGTTAGCTACCTAACTGGCTAACGTTTAGCTGTTTAGCTTGCTAAAGTCAGAAATATGTAAGGCAAAGGAAAGTTAACACTTCAATCCCTCACATCGATCTGACGTCTTTGAAACGAATGTCTCGAAACTGGTTCTGTCCTACACCGACCGAAGAGTATGAAATGATTTGAAGTTTGTAATTAGCTAACCAGCTAGCTAGCAAGAACATCAAGCTAACCTAGCTAGCAAGATGCGTTTATATAGTTTAATTTTTAGCTAGTGTTTAGCGTAAACGTTGATGTTTATTGATGGTCATGACGAAATGTCACTCTGGTTGCAGTCATGTGTTTAAACAGAGCTGCCTGTCCTGCTGTCAAGTTGGCTAGGTTTAGCCTTTGGCGTTGTGTTTGGGGAGTAAAAACAATGATCTGACATCGCTTTAACCTGATCAGGGAACTCCTTATTAGCGACTCCTATGTTAAATAATACTTTACGCTTTATTTACGTCATATCCGTTCAAGAAAAACATCGCCAGTTCATTATTGTTGGTCAAATTCGAAATATAGGATTGTAATTCTTATAGACGGCTGATGAGATCTGTTTTATGTCTAATAAGTATCAGCCAAAAACATTTCATTGTGTTTATATATTTATTTCATTTCTTATTCAGCGGGTTTGCAATTTGATCACATACTTTTAAAGAAAGATTTACAGTTTTCACATGTTTATGGAACACTTTCATAAAGCGTTACGAACTTTTGATTGTGATTTGTGTCTCTTTATATCACAGTGCTCTTAAGCGAGGAACAAAACACAGCGTGGTGTGATTCGGCTCGACACGAAAGAGTTCCTGTTACAGCCCTGAAGTTGATTATTTTCCAGTAACAGGATGCCCTAAAAAAAATTTATTCCTCTTATACCAACAGTGATTTGCCAACAATGACATTATTAAAATGTATTAATGAATGTCATGCTTTTGAAAGGAGGAGTTATTGATTCTGGAGAAAGATTGTCAAAACAAATACACACGTCACTTCAGTGCTCGTTTTTTCGAATTTCCTCCCCCGTAATTCATGGATGCGCATTGACTCGAACCGTGACACCCCCATCTTCCCTCTAGCCAAGCAGCGTTTATGATAGGCTGAAATAGTGCTGTGTGGCTCAGTCCCGCAGCGCCAGGGCTGTGTATGAATTTTTCAGTGCGCGCACAGAACGAACCGTTATCAGACCATGACGAGGCATTCGTTGAAATTGACAAATAGTGTATTCGATTAGAATCAGTGACTGCACCTTTAACTGTTTAGAGTTACATTTAATGTTGTGGAACTTCCATGAAGTTACTTCCTGTTTTCTATTTTGTTTTCTCTGTCTCTCTTGAAGTTAATAAGACTAAACAAATGCAGCTTGTAATGTTATGGACAAACCAGAGAGCACTCCTGTCCTGTCCATGTGCTGTGGTGGAAAACCTGCAGCCTGTTCGAGAATACTGACACTGGAGACTCCTTCCATGAATGTTGAATGAATGTCTCCACACAGAAAGCTTCATTATATTTGATTTTACAGATTGTCCACTATACAGGTCTCTGTGACAGAGATATCAAAGTGATGATGTATTTAAAGGCACATTACTAATCTAAACGCCATTCAGTCCTCTTCAGTAAGAGGTTCGCCCTGGTCAGGGTTGCAGTGGAGGCACAGGTTATCCCGGGAACGCTGGGCATGAGGCAGGAATTCATTCTGGATGCGATGCCAGTCCGTCACAGGGCATCATACACACACCAGACCACCTGGAAGAACCCCACACGGATAAAGGAAAAACGTGCACAGAAACAGTAACCTGAGCCCAGTAAGGCAACAGTGTGCCGCCTGCATTAATGTAACCCACTTGAATTACAGTCAGCACCGTCATAGTGAGCTGCTGTCAGAGAAAACTAGTCAACACCTTCTAAGCAGTCGGATTTTCTAGCTCGACAGCACTTGGGTATAATTTTCTGTAACGACTGCTCTGACGGTAGTTCTAGCTCCAAGGTTTATATAGATGTGCTTTCTGTAAGATGTTTATTAAAGGAGTCTCTGCTGTCAGGGTTTCGTAAGATTTCTGTTAATAATGCGTGCGATATCCATGTTGGCAAATTGCTGTGGTTTAAGAGGAACAAAACACTTTATCAGTAAATAATCGGCTTCACCTCAGGGTTGCACCACAGCACTGTAACACTGATTATGTTCCTATAACATGCTGTCATGTTTTATTGTTTACATAAGCATAAGCGTCCTTTTTTTGGAATGATTTAGAAATCACTCGGCGTTGTGTAAAAACATTTCTACAGCTTCTTCAAATCCTTTTCCTAACCTCCAGTGAGCTCCAGCACGCCAGTGCCGCTCTGGTATCAACTTAGCTTTCGTTCAGTAATTTCTTTCACTCGATCCGTCAGGAGATTTTGACCGTTTTTGTTTTCTTTGCTGTTTTAATGCTTCTACCTTCTTCCAACTTTTGCGCTTTGATTTCGGCGAGATCCCCGTTCGTTTTGTGTTTCTCTGGATGACGCGCCCCTGGGAAACATGAGAGGAGACGGTTTTGGAGAGCCTTCATCCTCCTCTGCCTTACAGTGCCGCTGGGATTAAAAGTTACATTCGTGCTGTTTTAAATGTTGCTGTTGTGGAAACTGTAACGTTTCCATCCTGAGGTCCAAGCAGAGTGAGTGTGTGATATTTCCAGCTTGCAGCTCTTGACTGTGGAGCTCCTCCTCCTCTGGCTCAGTTAAAGCTGAGTGGCTCGTTTTTGGTTTGCTTCTAATAGTCCCTGCTCATTGGATATGCAGCTTTGCATGTTCTCCCCGTGCATGCGTGGGTTTCCTCCGGGGACTCCGGTTTCCTCCCACGGTCCAAAAACGTGAATTAGGTTAATTGGCTATTCTAAATTGCCCGTAGGTGTGGTTGAGTGTGAGTGGTTCCAGCCACTAGGGGGCACAGTTAGTGTTTCGTGGTGCCGGTCGCAAGCCTGGATGAATTGGAAGGGGAAAAATCCAGCTAAATGGATGAAGTGGACATCAGACGGTCTGCTGTGGCGACACCGAACAGGGAATAAGAAGAAGATTGGATATACAGCTTTGCTATTTACCTGCTGCAGGTCTACAGGGCTGCATGTCACCAGCTGTCTGTCTAGTTTGATGTTCTGGTCGTCATGATTCTTTCTTCTGCTGAACAATAGTGACGTCTGTTCTGTGTCTCTTCACTTCTCAGCTCAGGTGTTACGCAGCAGTCACACTGCATTTTTGCCCTGCAGCTAAAACTTCTTCACCAGGGTGGAGCAAATTTGGGTGCTTTGTATTGACAGTTTTATTCATTTGGCAGTCTGCTTGTCAGTCCCTGATGCATTCCTTTGGTGTTCTTTTCTTATAAAATAAGGATTTTTGTTGTCGTTCTGTATGGCTTGTTCTCCTCTTATCTAAATCTTCAGATAATTTTGACTTATTCGTATTTGAACATGATTAAATGCCTAGCTATAAATCAAGTTCATGGGAAGGTAGGAAAACGGTTTAATCTACTTCCTGGTCTTAACCTTAACAAGCTTCTAAATGTTTGTGTGTATTCTTTTATTATTTTAACGAAGGCAAGGAATTACAATGGACAACCCATCCTTACCATCCTTCCTTCTGTGGAAACTCTTCATTTCATTTCATTAGAGTCTTTGTGTATGTGCCATTTTTATGGATACATGAACGAATGGGCTCCAGTTCATGAAACCGTCGTACATCATCAAAACGAGCAGTGATTTGTGGGGAATAAGCGGTTGTCCCCTGGTTACTCACTCACATTACATGTGTACATAAGGCATGCCTCTGTTTCCATCATTTCATCAGGGTTTCCGACAGGATTTTTTTTTATTGGCTCAGGAAAGACGTTATATTCTGAAAGAATGGCGACTACCTCAAATCAGTCTGACTATTTAATGAACAGTCACGACTGAGCAGAACCTCAACTGTAGCCGCCAGAAATGTAGGCTATGATGAAACATCTGTAACCTGCAACATCTGTGTTTGTTTTGTTTTTGAATATTTTTGTGTCCGATGTAGCCTAAATGCTCCCAGGTAACGTTTTATTTTCTCGATTTTTCCATGGAGACGAAGTCCTCTGCTGCGGACTTGAAATCAAATGTGTCTTTGCAGCTTGCAGTGCATGTAAACCCTGTCCTCTCTAGGGATAGCCTTCATTATAGCCAAGTTTCGTACGGGCATATACATTTTGAGTACACTAAATAAATATGACCAGTCAAAAACCTGTAACTACCGGCTAACAGAAACCCTGCCTCGTACTTTTAATTTACATGAAACAGGTTTTGTGATAGTTCGCCAATAAAAGAAAAGCATTCAGTCATGGCTGGATTCAAGGAAAGAGCAGGGAGGACAAATTTAATTTTAGTGAGGCAGAGCTAGTGGTGTGTGTACACAGTTGCTGAGAGTAAATATGTTTTTGTTTTATGTCAGTTGGCACTCATTTTCATGAATCTAAAATAGTGCATTGTAATGGGGCAGTGGTAGCTCCGTGGTTAAGACATTGGACTCGTGATCGGAAGGTCATGAGTTCAAATCCCAGCACTGCCAAGCTATCACCGATGGGCCCTTGAGCAAGGCCCTTAACCCTCACCTGCTCAGTTGTACAAATGAGGTATGTGTAAGTCGCTCTTGATAAGGGCGTCTGCCAAATTACGTAATTGTAAAATCAGTACTTCTTTTTACCCAGCTTTGATGAATATGAGCCATTAAGCAACTCAGACTTGCTTTCTGTTGGCCACGTGCTGCTGAGATCGGCAGGTTCACAGAGATAAACTGTGCACAGAGGATGTGCATGCGTAATTACTTGCCACCTGAAGCAAATCCCTTTCACTCTTCCCTTCATGTGAATAGGCTTTTTTTTTTTTTTTCCCCCGTGTCCAGTGTAGCTATTGCTTTAGAGGCTGTGGGAAAACAACATGCCCCTGGGTTTGTAATAACTGTTTTGAGAAAATCTGACCTTGAAGCTTTCTTTACTTCTTGTTCTATTTCTTATCTTGAGTTTTAGCCTTTCATCTGTTTTTTTGTGCTGCTTTGAATCGGCTGATGAATTTGAAATATTGTAATAGGTACATGAGCCCACAGCGGAGCAGGGTTAGTTTTAGTAAAGTGTGTTTTGTTGTTGTTTCTTTTTGTTTATGGTGTTTTGGTTTTTCTTTTCTAATTTTTGTGCAGTGAATCTGAGATACTTCATCACGATAAACAGTATGAGCCGTTCTACTCGTCTTTCGTGGCGCTCTCTGCACATTACATCACCACAGTTTGTGGACAAAGTAAGTGTGTCTGTGGAAGGCTGTTGCTATTAGGTGTTATTCAAAATGAAATCTTACCAGTTGTGTATTAATCTTCTGTTTTTTTCCCCTTTACTTTTTTTTTGGTACTAGTCCCCAGAAATCAGTTGCTGTCTGTAGCTGCAGCGTGTAAAGTATTGATTGAATTCTCGTTGCTGCGGCTCGAGAACCCAGACGAAGCATGCGCGGTTTCACAGGTGAGATTTGATCATTTTCGTTGTGTGTCTGGCTGCTTCTGTTTCTCACTTCTGTTGGGCCTCATTAATTTGAGCTTTTTCCCCCTGTTCTTTTTCCAGAAACACCTAATTCTCTTAATAAAAGGTCTTTGCACTGGATGCAGTCGATTAGATCGAACCGAGATCATTACTTTCACTGCAATGATGAAGTCTGCCAAACTTCCACAGACTGTCAAGACTCTTTCTGATGGTGAGGAATGTGTTATGTCTCCATCTGTTTAATAACTTACAAACATAGTTAGCCTTTATTTCTGGGTTTTCCTGTCACTTCTTTTTTCCACCTGGAATTATAGGCCGAAGTCACTGGAACATGCCCAACACACAGACACAATATCTTGTTTGTAAAGTCATGACCACCCCCCTCCCTTTTTTTTATTTATTTATTTATTTTTTTTTTATTTTTTTTATATAAACAGAGACATTTTGTTACCCTTTTGTTCTAAGGTTACATGGTTTAGAGTTGCCGACAGGTGCGGCCATCATATTTGAGTGAGTGAAGGAAGGAATACCAACATAACTTTTTTTTTTTTCTTTTAATTTATTATTTTTTAAATTCTTTTGGATTGTGAAATAATAGAATTTTTATGTGTTATTGGGAATAGGGGGTCAAAAGCATTGAGCAGGCTGCAATAAACCTATTGATACATCTAGCCTCATCTGTATTTGCTCATCTTAATATAAAGATTAAATTGAACTGTTTTTTGATTTTTTATTATTGGGAGAGTTGAGGCAAAACTATTTGCATTCCTTTAAGACGAGGCTTTATAGTCACTGGTGTCTGTTAATACTACTAAGTTGTGCACATTGTCATATTTACCCTCAGCTTGTTCTAACGTTTTCGAGATATGATCTGTTACTTAGCATGTGTACATTTAAAATTAGCTTTGAGTCTGTATTTTCTTCGTACATCACGGACAGTCTCTCGAGCCCCATGGGTGTTCGGATGAGAATGTACTGTCTAGACAATGTCTGGGGTCATCCGAGTGTAGTATTCTCTTCACGTCACCCCGTCCACCCCGAGTGCCAGGCTGCCAGAAACTGAGCTTTGTTCCCTTCCCTCTGTCTGCCGGGCTTTGCTGCCTACCGTTTTCAGATGGGGTGCTCATCAGAACTTGGTTTCTCTGTACTTATATTGTATTTTCCTTGTCCTGATGTCCAGTGGAAGACCAGAAGGAGCTACCCTCCCCAGTCAACCCTGAGCTTCGGCACAAAGAAGTACAAATGAACTTCTTCAATCAGCTGACCTCAGTGTTTAACCCTGACATCACCGTCCTGCCCTCGCCCTCAGCCCACCTGCAGGTCAGCAAGCTGCACACACAGAGGGACCAAGCATGCATCAGTGTATGAATTCTAGGTGTAAATATCTGTTTATATGCCTTAAAACATATCTGTCATTTTATGTTATAGGCTGAAGGTGAACTTGATGACCAAACAACGACAGATCAGGCTGCACAGGCCAAAATGAAGAATGCCTTCATCTCTCAAAATGTGTCCAGTTTACAAGAATTGGGTGTGTTTTTCTAAAGCATAATGTCTTGGGGTGTTTCCACACATGCAGAGTTTAGTCCGTTTGAATCAAAACCTGGTTCATTTTCCCCCTCGGTGTGGTTCGTTTATGCAGATGAGAACACAACAGTTGCACTCAGTTAAGGAGCAAAACAACTGGTCAAGTGTAAAAGACCTCCAAGACACATTCATGCAAACCACTTGTCTAGGTGGTCTGGAACGCATTTGCCCACATATTTTTTGTAGTGTAAACGCTAATGCGTCGTGTCGTACACCCCCGAGAAGGATGTAACGGCACATTCGTCATTAATGCAGGACGTGATGGTTATTTTGGTGACAGCTCACTGATGATGGAAAAAAAAAATGGAGAGGAGCACTAATGTATGTGGTTGGCGTGCAAGAAAATAATAATATGTCACAGGTTTAATGTATTTAATATAATGGCACAGAAACCTTTGAACTTCTAGCAGAAGTGACGTAGGCGATAACGAGAGTTGAACACAAGTGGTCAGCCGGACACCTTAAAGACGCATGATGGACCGGTGTAAACGTGACTCCGCTGTCCACATTTTAAAACTGTGTGTAAATGTCACCAAAGTGTCTCTATCAGCCCTGCACACCACAATTGAGACTTTTTTTTTTTTTTTTTTTTTCCCTCCCCCCTTTTTGTTTCTTTAATTAAGTACACTCTAAAATTGAACAGAACCTTGCCAAATGTGCCAGTAGTATCAAGTTCACTCTGATTCAGATTTGACAAATGGACTAATAGTTGTGAAAGCAGCCTTGGTGTTTTCAGTCTGTATTCTTATGTATGTACAATAAACCTTGTTCTAATGTCTTAAATATTTCATCTCATCTCAGGAGGCTCAGAAAAATTGCTGCGCGTGTGCCTCAACCTGCCCTACTTCCTGCGCTACATCAACCGATTTCAGGATGCTGTATCAGCCAACTCTTTCTTCATCATGCCAGCTACCGTTGCAGATGCCACCGCAGTCCGAAATGGGTGAGGCCGACATGCCGTTTCAGTGTCTGATGGATGTTAGAATTGGTTGTGAGCAGTCATAATTGTTTTGTTGTATCTACCATGTCAGATTCCATTCCCTTGTCATTGATGTAACAATGGCCTTGGATACTCTGTCCCTACCTGTGCTTGAGCCTTTAACTCCTGGGCGACTCCTTGATGTGACCGTGCTAGCCTTGAGCTGCCTCTATGCAGGTTGGGTAACTAATAGCCCCTGAGACCTTTAAAAGAAAGAGCTGTGATTATTTTGGGGAATGTGGAAAATATTTGGTGTTTGTTTGCAGGCGTGAGTGTGGCAACCTGCATGGCCATTCTGCAGGTGGGCAGTGGCCTGCAGCTTCGCACCGCATCGACAGGCTCTAAGGAGGAAGATTACGAGAATGACGCTGCAACCATCGTGCAGAAATGTGTATGTTAAAACGTCTTTGTGCCATGTAACTACTTGGATCATGCTTAGTGACGTGCTTTCTGATTCGATTCTGCTCTCTATCTCTCAGCTAGAGATATATGACATGATCGGGCAGGCAATCAGTAACTCTCGACGAGCTGGAGGGGAGGTAAATGAGAACCTAATGTGGATGTAGAGTATCACCTCTGGATTTGCCAGTGCTCTTGGATATACATAATCTTTAATCACTGTTTGTGTTTTTTCCTCCCACAGCATTATCAGAACTTCCAACTGCTGGGTGCATGGTGCTTACTGAATAGCCTGTATTTGATATTGAACCTGAGCCCCACTGCCCTGGCAGATAAAGGAAAGGAGAAAGACCCCCTGGCAGCACTGCGGGTTCGAGACATTGCTACCCGCACCAAAGATGGGGCAGGATCCCCTAAACTGGGCCCGGGAAAAGGGTAGGCTTCAGTTATAAAAATGTGTGTACTTTCTGTATTTTGCATGACCATTGTAACATTATCCATTTTTGTTTGTTTTGTCAAGGCACCAAGGTTTTGGGGTTTTGTCAGTCATTCTTGCAAACCACTCAATCAAGCTGCTCACCTCACTGTTCCAGGACCTACAAGTAGAGGCGTTGCACAGGGTGAAAAACTCAACAATAATCTCTTTTATTGTTCTCATCACCCATCAGAATGTTAAATGTGGCCTGAACAGGTGACTTAGTATAATTAATTTTCTTCTGCCTTAGGGATGGGCTAGCGATGGGCCCCCAGCAGAGTTAAACATCATGGCACAGAGCACATCAATTCAGAGAGTTCAGCGGCTTATCGACTCCGTGCCTCTAACCAATCTGCTCTTTACACTACTGTCCACCTCCTATAAGAAGGTAAGCAACTCTGTGGCCAGTTAACGGAACACACAATTATTTTTCCTCTCAAATCTACCACAACACAGTGCACCACAACTGTAATGTTTGTGCAGATTACTGTGGACAGTGATAAGGACTCAAAACTCACTTACTTATTTGCTTTCTTTCTTCGAGTTCCTCTTAGGGAAGATGTTGAAATCCATCAATAAATGCTTGTTATTTGTGAGCAAATTTCTAACCTACCACTGCTCTAAAAATAAAGGTATTAGGATGAAAGAATCTTTACAGAAATTATTAGCTTGCTAAAATTCTGTTCCTATATGATTTTTTTTTTCCCCCCCGTTAAACTACTGGAGAAATAAACGTTAAAGAAGTTCTGATTATATATTATTATATCTGATTATTTGTTTACTCTGTAAACAAGCAATGTTCACTTTAAACTACCTTGACTGTGTTGGTAATGCAGTCCCACCTCTGAAAGGATGAATTATGCAGATTTGGAGCCTAATTTACAAATGCATTAGATTGCAGTATTCATGAAATGCTTCAAAATGTGTAAATGCTAGAAGTGAGTAAATAGGCTGTTCGTGTCATGGTAATTATGTGGTATCTGCACATATGCCATGGACACTGTAAATAGGCTTAAGTATTACTTTAATCCTCCCCATTTTAAGACTCGATTGCATGGCTGGGTTATAACTGTGTCCCCTCTGGTTTTGTGTCGCCCAGGCCTGCGTGCTGCAGAGACAGAGGAAAGGCTCAGTGAGCAGTGATGCCAGCGCCTCCACTGACTCTAACACTTACTATGAAGATGACTTCAGCAGCACGGAGGAGGACAGTAGTCAAGGTAACCAATACTTCTGAATTCTCTTTGAATCAGCCCTTAAAGATAGGCTTAGCAAGGACAGATATAGTCAGTCACTGGAATAAAAAAACAAAAATTTGAATCATTATAAATTAGAAACAGAATGTGTTCATAGATCAATCTTTTGTGTTTTTTAACTTTAGATATCCACCTGCAGTAAATTCAACACTGAATTCTCTAGCATAAGCCTATCTGTCATTTTACAAATGTGGGTCTATCATTGGCCAAGTTAGATTCAGGGCTCAGGCGAGTGTGAAATATTTGGATACAGTTGCTGGAAGCTGCATACAGTAGTAGGCAGACCAGAGTCAGGCCACCCAGTAACTTAGAGACAGGTCAGTTTAATTCTGCTGCGGAGTGCTGTTGCACACCAAGCATGCTCTGCTTAACTGCACCGCCATGGCAGCCTGCACGCCTAGTGACAGTGTCCGTTATTTCAGCAGAGAGAAGACAGGAGAGGACAAGAGCAACTTGTGTCTCAGGTCAGCAGATTTCTGCATTAGCTCAGCCTTGTAGTGTCTCAATGTGCAACATTTTATTGTCTTTTCAACAATAATGACTTCAAGTAAACTTGTACACGGTTTGTGGAACCAGCAGCTCTGCTTGTCTGCATACACTGCCATGAGTGAATTTGGTGATAAACTTGACTCTCTGCATGTTTACAGATGATGACAGTGAGCCCATTTTGGGCCTTTGGTTTGAGGAGACCATCTCTCCCAGTAAAGAGAAGGTGGCACCTCCCCCTCCTCCTCCACCTCCTCCTCTGGAGACCTCACCAAGGCTCAAGAGCCCTAGCAAACAGAACGCAGGAGAGAATGGCAATATCCTGGCTAGTCGGAAGGACCCGGAGCTGGTGAGGACTGACTGACTGCTGTGTATTCAATTAGTCCGGTGAAATCTATGGATGCAAAATGAACTTCCTAGATGGATTTTTGATGAATTAATATTAACATAAAGGAGCAGTTGTCAAATATTCATTAACAAACATAAGACCTATGATTGACAATACAAACATTTTTTTCCTTCTCAAACATAACATATTGAAAATTAAGTTTAAAAAAGACTGAAGTATAAATATGCTATGCTAATTTGATCTCACCATCTTGTAGCTTTAGTTAACTGATAAAGTGCAGCCAGAGCCTAAGTCTTGAGATCCCAAGGTGCAAATCCATAGATGTGGTGGTTATTCAGGAAAATTAGCACCATGAGGTATGAGTCATGTGTGTTACCCGTACTGAAGGGACCAGTGTTGTAGGTATGTCCAACTGCCATTGTGCTAACATTTCCAGCCTTATTTTTGGTCTTCTATTTGACCAAATATACACCATCACAGCGTGGCAATACCCATTGCAGCTCTGATAAATGCCCCTTCCATTTTGCTAAGGTCATGTCTCACTGCTTCTTCTGTTTTGTTTAAATTATTTCTGTGTTACATGGTCAGTAATCATTTGTGGTTTTAAATTCTCCTTTGTAGTATCTGAGAGTAATGACAAATTTAGCTTATTTCATTTCTGTTATAGGCCTTGTTTAGTGCCTTGTGTTTGTCAATGATTAAATAACTTGGTTCTTAATAGTCGTTAAAATGATCAACATCTAAAAACAGCAACATCATTGGTAGAATGTGTTAATAGAAAGGAGCAATTTTCTTTACAAGATGTTGGTGACAAACCCCAGCCTTATCTCTTTTGGTCCTAATCACTGCAGCAATGCAAAAGCAAGCTCTGTCTGGGTCATTATATTTAGCCGTGTATGTGTTTTCCTTTTTCAGTTCTTAGGTCTGGCCTCTAGCATTCTGAATTTCATCACCACATCTATGCTGAAGTCGAGGAACAACTTCATCCGGAACTTTCTAAGTGTGTCCCTCACTGAGCAGCACATGGCCACTCTGGCCAGCATCATCAAGGATGTGGACAAAGATGTTAAGGGTGAGTGTTTCTTTACATGTACACATGGACGTGAAAGTGGCTGGGGATTATTTTGAATACATAACTCTATATTGCATCGATCAGGACATTCATGTGTGTGTCGGTTTGTGCTCGGCTTTTCTCTAGGTTCCTCTGATGAAGAATTTGCATCTGCTTTGTACCATTTTAACCACTCATTGGTAACATCAGACTTGCCCTCTCCAGCCCTTCAGGTATACGGATTGGCACTAGTATGTATTGATTGATTTATTTGACAAATTTTAATGACTGTTTAGCTATTTGGCTAACACTGTTTCCAATCATTTAGAATACATTGCTGCAGCAGCTGGGTGTGGCTCCATTCTCTGAAGGTCCCTGGCCCATGTACATCCACCCACAGTCGCTGTCCGTGCTCTCTAGACTACTGCTCATCTGGCAGCACAAAGCTAGCCTTCAGGGCGACCCTGATGTTCCTGAGTGCATGAAAGTCTGGGAAAGGTGAGCCTTACCATCACAACGCTCCTTATTCAAGAACTCCTTGCATTACCCTTCTGGCATCTTTCAATTTTGCTCATTATGTTAACATCATAGGAATGCAGACCCTCCTCTGGCAATTCAATGATAATAGGCCTGATCACGTGTTGAGCAAAGCCAGTAACACAGCATACACATTATAGTAGGTGTTGTCCAAAGTGCCATACAAAATGGATCTAAATAGTACATGCACACAACCTTAAACAAAATAAGAATATTTTCTTAACCTTTTGAGGTTTGAAATATTGTTTAAAAGGCTTCTGTGAAAGAGGTGCAGCCTGTGTTGAGTGGTAAGCTGTTCTGTAGTCTCAGTGCAGTTTTGCAACGGCAGGGTCATCTTGAGCTTTAACCAAGGTTGTTCCAGCTGATCAGCATCGAGTTGTTGTGTTACTGCAGAACCTCTGATATTCTCCCTGTGCTTGATGCAGGTTTGTGGGCACTCTGAAGCAGCACACTTTGCAGGGAGCAGTGCCTGGCGAAGAAGACCTTAATGTCGAGCACCTCCAGCTGCTGCTTCTCATCTTCCACAACCTGTCAGAAAAGGGCCGTCGCACTGTCCTCACTCTCTGCACACAGGCCATTGCTGAGGTGGCCGCCCTTGTAGACTCCCAGCTCCAGGCTGTACCCCTTAACCTGGCTCGCATTCTGCTGGTCTTTGACTACCTTCTGCACCAGTACTCTAAAGCCCCTGTGTACATGTTTGAGCAGGTAAGAAAATAAATTTGCGTGATTCTCATTATTAATAAGCTGTTTGTTCTTAGGTTTGATGGCTTGACATTGTTTGATCAGGTGCAGTACAATCTTCTGACACCCCCTGCATCTGGAGCCAACACTGCCCAGGAGGGCACGAAGAAAGGCTCCATCCCACTTTACTACGGTTTTAAGGAAGTGGAAGAAAACTGGGCCAAGCACTGTTCAGCAGATCGGAGTAAGTCATCTCTCTTGTGCTTCTCCCATTATTGTCAAATCTGTTACGCCCATTTTGGCATAAAAACTGGGAAAGTCATACATTCTTGACTGCATGTGTTCTTTTATAGGTTCTAATGTACAGCCCAAGTTCTACTGCGTCCTTTCCCCTGAAGCTTCAGAAGATGACCGGAGCCGACTTGATGGCAAGGTAAAACAAAACAATTATGGTCACTTATAAATAACTGCATGGCAGCACGAAATAGCACAAAATAATTTAAAGAACATTTTTGGCTAAACTCTGGTTCTCATTGCTTTGTAGGTCTTCCAAGTGTTGTTCACTGGAGCTGTGAAATATGACAACTTGTATTCGTCTCTCATCTCCCTACTGTCCGCGGGGTCTCGCGTCGACACAGCCAGGAGACAAGAAAACAAACCAATTACCCCAGTTGTGAGTAACATTTGGAAAGATCAAATTTCTTTTGTGTGTGGCTTTTCTACATTTGCGATCTTGGTTTCGCCTTTTTTTTTTTTTTTTTTCCTATTTAGATAACGGTAGATGTGTATATAGATTGGCTTGATGTTTTAGCTGACTGATTGGACTTTAATTGCAGTGCACTTTGAATAATTACATTGCTGGTACTCATTCCTCGCAGGAGGCCTGCTCTCTCCAGTACTATTTTCTGATCCTCTGGAGGATTCTAGGAGTGCTTCCCCCCTCTAAAGCCTATATTGAGCAACTGAAGACAGGTAACAGTGACCCCAGTGAGAGCGACATCCTGCATACACTTAGGTGGTCATCTCGATTAGGAGTCAGCACATACGTTAACTGGATTAAGGTGCGTTCTCAAACACTTTCAACAATTGTTTGTTTTATTGAAGTTTGTTTTTATAGCTCCCTCTCATCTTCATTGTTCATTCTTCACCCCAATCAGGAAAACTTGGTGAAACAAGGAGTGAAATCAGATCATGCCACTTCTTTGGTAGAAGTGGTCTCTTCTAAATGCAGTACAGTGAAATATGACGTAGAGATTGCAGAGGAGTACATTGCTAGACAGGTAATGGCCTGAAGATTTCTTCTATTACTCAGTTTTAATGCAGTACTAAAGTTCTTCTCTCGGTTCTTTTTTTTTTAATTTATTTATTTTTTTTTTTAGATCTCGTCATTCTGTTGTGTGAACCCCAACAGCATCGTACCTCTTCACCAGATTCCTTCCCTGCAGATCATTTACACACTGGATGCTGTGATTTCCAAAGTGCAGGTGTCCCGTAATGAGCATTTCTCCAAGGTGGCAGCAGAGACAGATTCGCACAAATCCTTTGAGATCACCAAAAATCTGTTGCCTGCAACGCTGCAGCTTATTGACATCTACACAGCCTTCACCAGGTCCATACTCCGTACTATATTAGTGGCTTACAGTGAGGAATAGTTTTTTTCCTCAATTACATAATCAGCATTCAACTGTGCGAGCTGACACACAACCTCCTTTTTATTTTTATTTTTTTATTTTATTTATTTATTTATTTTTTAATTCTGAGTGAAAAACATTTTTCTTGTCTGGTTTACCCGGATAGATCCTACTTGTTAATGAGCCTCCCTGAGGATGGAGAGAACAAGCCCACAGATGCTAAGCTGCAAGGGTATGCTGCTGTGTTGTCTATTGGCTCTACACGCTGCAAAGCCAATCAGCTTGGTAAGGATACTGTGTACAGGATATTCTCTTTTGCCTAAACAAAATCGATCAACTATAATGTTTGTAAAGATTGCCGAGGAGTACGTCTTCCAAAAAATCTTATTTCTTAAAAATACTCAAGTATCTTTCTACAGATGATACAAGGAAAGAAATGGCTTCATTACTTGCCATGCTGGTTTGTTTCTCTGGGAGTGTAATTCATTCTTTACTAATATGTTTGTGTCATGGACATTTAGATTAAAAAATATATACTAACTACAGCTAATATTTTGTCGTTTCAGGTCAGACAGTAATGCAGAATCTGCCATCAGCGCTTCAGACCCTATGTGAGACATGGAACAATATTCACACTAATGAGTTTCCCAACGTTGGCTCCTGGGTAAGTGTGCTCTTGCCAGTCCAATTTATGACTGAATAGAATACTATTGTTTTTCCATCAGCAACAGGCTCATCGTAATAATTTTTTTCCCCACAGCGAAATGCTTTTGCCAATGATACCATTCCCTCAGAGAGCTACATCAGTGCTATCCAGGCAGCCCACCTCGGTACGCTCAGCAGCCAGTCTTTACCATTAGCTTCATCTCTCAAACACATCCTGCTCACGCTGGTGCGCCTCACTGGAGATCTGATTGTGTAAGTTGCCTAAACTCTGTCATCTGCACAACTCCATTTTACCTTTTCCCCCACTCTAAATATCCAAGAGCTTGAAATGCTTCGTTTAACGTAAATGTCTAGGCACATTGTTTGAGTCTTCTGGCCCATAACTGATTTCCAATAGGACAGAGGAGCTGAACCCTCCCCAGGTGATCCGGACTCTGCTGCCATTGTTGCTGGAGAGCAGCACAGAGAGTGTTGCAGAGATCTGCAGTACCTCTTTAGAGAGGATCCTGGGCCCTGCTGAGTCAGACGCCTTTCTGGCGCGTGTATATGAGCGTCTAATCACCGGCTGCTACAACATCATTGCCAACCACTCTGACCCCAGCAGGTGAGACAGGGGATGTTTAACGTCATCTGAGATCTAATATGTAATGGTAATTTTGAATGTTATTGTGATCATTCTCCCTGGTTGGCTTTGTCTGTCAGTGGTCTAGATGAGTCTGTGTTGGAGGAATGTTTGCAGTATCTGGAGAAGCAGCTGGAGAGCAGCCAGGTCCGCAAAGCCATGGAGGAATTCTTTTCCTTCAGGTACTGCACAACCTGACACTTACTCTTATCAGAGAAATCGCTTTGTTTCAAATAATCATCACCTTGTTGTTTCTCTCTGCAGTGGTGAACTGGTACAAATCATGATGGCAACTGCAAATGAAAATCTATCTGCCAAATTTTGCAACAGGGTTTTGAAGTTCTTCACCAAACTTTTCCAGCTCAGTAAGTCATCCAAAACAGTAGAAGACTGATCTCCTCGCCACATACTATCCAATGTATCTAATGCATCCCTTTCCATTTGTTCTATGAAGCTGAGAAGAGCCCCAACCCTAGCTTGCTGAGTCTGTGTGGTTCTCTGGCACAGCTGGCCTGTGTGGAGCCAGTGAGGCTGCAAGCCTGGCTCACTCGCATGACCGCCTCACCGCCGAAAGACTCGGACCAGCTGGACACGGTGCAGGAGAACCGGCAGCTTCTGCAGCTCCTCACATCTTACATTGTACGAGACAACAGCCAGGTGGGTGAGGGTGTGTGCACTGTGCTGCTTAGTACGCTCATCCCCATGGCCACGGAGATGCTGGCAAGCGGAGATGGAACCGGCTTTCCCGAACTCATGGTCATCATGGCCACATTGGCTAGTGCTGGCCAAGGAGCAGGACATTTACAGTTACACAGGGCTTCCATCGACTGGCTGAGTAGATGGTGAGTCATAAAAATGAAGACATCTTTCCCTCACCATAAAGAATTTATGTATCAGTCATGTACATTTTCTGTTATTCTTAGGATTTTGCATATTACAAAATGCTCTTAATAGCCTTACAGCTCTGTCAATCTATCAGTTTCTCTATATACCCTGAAAAAGTAATGAATTTTTTTTTCACTTTAGTCCCAGATGTTGGTCATTATTGTGTGTGGACTCAAAATAAATTAACATGATTTTTTTTTGTTTGTTTGTTTTTTTTTTCCAGTAAAAAATATTTATTTCAGAAGAATGTTGTGGAGAAAGTGACCGCCAATGTTTCACAGGGAAAAGTAAGCATAATAGTTTGTAATATTTAATAGAAGTAATAGTTTGTGTAAAGTTTTAAGGCATTCTTGTAGGGAAATTCTCTGAACTCTGCTCTTTTTTTTTTTTTCTTCCCCTCTGGCCCCCCCCCCCCCCCCTTCCTTTTTTCTTTTCTCCCAGCATGCCAGCATGTTGGAGTGTGCATGCCACATAATCTCATACCTGGCAGATGTTATGAATGCACTAAGGCAAAGCAGTGGTCAGGGCTCCTCCCAACTCTTGATGGAGGGAGAGGAGAAGGCCATTGAGGTGGACTCAGACTGGGTAGAGGAACTGGCTGTGGAGGAGGAAGACTCGCAGGCTGAGGACTCGGTCAGAAACTTGTCTGCTGTTAGGGTCTATGAGATCTACAATATAGTATTCTGCTTTCAAGAGAGTTAAGAGCCCTAAAGTGAGGCTGCCTTTCAAGACTTCATGGTCCTAGAAGCCTAATTCTCACATCTGTTTGGGTTTTTGTTTTGTTTTCTAGGATGAGGATTCTCTTTGCAATAAGCTTTGTACCTTTACCATTACACAGAAGGAGTTCATGAACCAGCACTGGTAATGGAAGAACTAGCCATCTACTATATGTACCCACCCCCCCCTCCAGTGACACACTATACTGCTTTAAAACTGCAGCCCTGCCCTTATTGCTCTCCTTTCCCTATACAGGTATCATTGTCACACATGTAAGATGGTGGATGGGGTAGGTGTGTGTACAGTGTGTGCCAAGGTCTGTCACAAAGACCATGAGATCTCCTATGCAAAATACGGCTCTTTCTTCTGTGACTGCGGGGCCAAGGAGGATGGCAGCTGCCAGGTGAGACCGAATACTTCAAGTCATCATGGGAAAAGAACAACAGCGGTAACTTTGGCTTGCAAATCAGTTATCATTGAAAGTCATAAGCTCATCCCATTTTTCCTTCAGCCCATCAGGATTTTCAATATCTTTCATGAATCATCATATTTCTTTCATGTCAACTTAGTGATGCATTTAATTGGCAAGTCAGTGAATGGTTAGAGCACATTTGCTTATCATTTTCGCAGAATGATACATTTCCCTAGATATTGAAATATTTTTAGCTGTGGACATGTAAACATTAAACCATTACATCTCCTGCATGTCCTTTTAAGCCTGGATTATACTTGCTTTTAAATATGCATATGTGTACGGAAGATGACTGTGGCGTGTATCCTGCAGTCACTTGTAGCGTCACTTCGCGTTCTCAAAAATGAATGCTACATATCCGCATGGTGTACACCGATACCGCGTGCACCGTGGCATCACGTGCAAATGTGTCTGCAACTGACCAAACAAACTAGTGTTGTGTTTCAAATCACATTCTTGTGTACGTGCTGAAAACTAACACTGACCGTTTTACCTATTGTAGTTAGTGTTTTAGAAATCCTTCCTATAGCCTTCATACCTACTGAAGTGCCTTTTTTGCATGCCTGTGTTCTGGATCTCCATGGTTAGTAAATCCTTTTGAATACAAGGTCAAAATTTTCCATTTGAGATGCAGATAATGACAATCACATGATGACAGGGAAACCGAGCTTATCGGTGTGTTTAACACAGCTGCGCTGTGAAAGCGCTAAACATTTTACAGCTTGACTTGGAAACCTGACAAACAGGATGTTTTGACTCTGATGTGTCATCTAGTGGATGTTACTTTTAATTCCCTATATGTTCGTTATGTGAGCAGTGCCATTCTCATTGCTGCTGCTTTTACGTCGCGCATCAATTATAATCCAGGCCTTTAATGAAATCCCAAAGCATGTAAAACTAATCAGTATGTTCAGTTAACTCTGACATGTACTGTTAAAAATCAAGCTTGGTCCTTTAACTCCTCTTGTACTCCATGGTACACCATTTAACATGAATAGAAATTATTATAAGTGTTTTAAATACAAGTTTTGTCCGTGTATTTGAACTTGGTTTCATTTATGTTTGTTGCCCAGGCTCTGGTGAAGAGAAGCCCCAGCAGTGGGATGAGCTCTACTATGAAGGAGTCCTCAGCTTTCCAGAGCGAGCTACGCATGCCTGAAAGCGCCATCCGGCATCAGAGTGCCTCACCCGCTGACAAGGGCAAAGTCACCATCTGTGATGGCAGGAGCAGTGATGAAGAGAAACCCAAAAAAAGCAGCGTGTGCAAAAACATTGAGGGCTGCAGAGAGGATCTTCTAGCCCAAGTGGTAAGTGTGATCGGTGCATAGGATGCTTGGCATGAAAGAGGAAAAAAAAAATCCTGCTGCATGGAGTGGATTAAGTGGATTTCTCGGCGAATATTAATAGCACTTTTGAATAGCAAAAGTAGTGTATAAGTGATGGGGTTTTTTGGTGCCAATATAGAAATTTGACCATAAAGGGAGACCACTTAATAATTTTTTTGTAAACATTTTTTAGTTTTTTTGCATATTGTGTATATAATATGATTTTAATTTTCTATTATTCATTTTCTTCTAACGGTCTCTTCACGTAACACATGAATTTCCCCTAGAGTGATCAGTAAAGTTGATCTGAACTGTACTGAACATACCGGCTGGTTAGCTAATTATTATGGTGTTTGTCGATATTGCAGCCTCCTTAGAGGCTCCGCATCAAATTAATCACAGTTTAATTCAGGTGTGAGTGGTCTGTTACTATGGTTACTATGTGCACTTTTTTATTTTGGAGATACAGTACATCACTGGAGTTTTGAGGTGACTAAGTGATGTTCTTTTATATTATATTATATTTGTTTATGTATCTAAAGATGCTTATTTTCTTCTAATATTTGGCTTTGGTGTGTTTTTGGTGTAAAAACAATTTGGCTATTCCTTGTTCCTTGTATCTCTCAGGCGACTTCATCCACGGCAGCCCTAGTGCTGGAACTGCTGAGCTTCCTAATGGATGCCATCCAGACCAATTTCCAGCAGGACTCGGCTGTGGGCAGCAGCAGCCGTGCTCAACATGCTCTCAATGAACTGCACACCCAGGATAAGACCGTAGAGATGACTGACCAACTCATGGTACAATGTCATAAGCATCAGCAAGGAGTCTGAATGTTACAGACTTTAATTTGTTGACTGAATTGTTTTTCAGTACAAACACTACTATCTGTGAATACATTTTAAGAGATGTTTTTTCTGTGTTTGTGGCTTGCCCAGGTTCCCACTCTGGGCTCTCAGGAGGGTGCATTTGAGAATGTAAGGATGAACTATAGTGGTGATCAGGGCCAGACCATCAGGCAACTCATCAGTGCTCACGTGCTACGTCGTGTGGCCATGTGCGTGCTCTCTTCTCCCCATGGACGCAGACAGCATCTTGCCGTCAGCCATGAGAAGGGCAAGGTAGGTTCACTGATGATACCTTGCCTCTCAGTTGACCCTTTATATAATTGACCAATTAAAAAAAAAATGGCCATTTTTGTAGTAAATTCATGTATGTGCATGAACACATCATAACCATTTATATAAATCCTTCACCTGTTTAAATGTTTTAATTATATTTCATAAATCCTTGTTTATGCCTGTTAAAGGTTTCCCATCAAGTTGTAAGTATAACATCTGTAAATGTTGTCATTTTTTCCCTCAAAGATTACGGTCTTGCAGCTGTCAGCCCTCCTGAAGCAGGCTGACTCCAGTAAGCGGAAACTCACTCTGACACGCCTGGCCTCAGCGCCTGTGCCCTTCACTGTCCTCAGCCTGACTGGAAATCCATGTAATGAAGACTACCTTGCTGTGTGTGGCCTTAAGGTAATGCACGTCTGCAAATATATATTGTAATGGGAACTCTCGTAAAGGATAAAATGTCTGAGCAACATGTGAGTCCATTCTTGTGTCTCTCCAATTTGCAGGACTGTCATGTGCTCACGTTCAGCAGTACAGGCTCCGTGTCGGATCATCTGGTACTGCACCCTCAGCTGGCAACCGGCAACTTCATAATCAAGGCCATCTGGCTGCCTGGATCTCAGACAGAACTGGCTATCATCACAGCTGACTTTGTTAAGGTGAACCATTTGCCTAATTGATTCTTCAGCCTTGAATTTGCCAAAGGTGTTAGTAGCATAATCGGAGTAATTTGTTCAAATGCTCAATCCTATTTTACATCTGTAGTTATGCTTTTCTTTCTAGATCTACGATTTATCTGTGGATGCTCTGAGCCCCATGTATTACTTCCTACTTCCAAGCTCAAAGATCAGAGATGCCACGTTTCTGTTCAATGAAGAGGGTAAAAACATCATTGTCATAATGTCTTCAGCGGGTTACATGTACACTCAGGTGATGGATGAAACCAGCAGTGCTCAACACGGCCCCTTCTATGTTACCAACGTGTTGGAGATCAGCCATGAAGACTTAAAGGTGATTGAGCCCTTACTTTGAGTATACAGATGTTTAGGCATAATTGCATGGTTGTAGTTAGAGGAAAGATTAATGGGTTTGCTGTGCTTCTTTGTCTCACAGGACAGCAATGGCCAGGTGGCAGGAGGAGGCGTATCTGTATACTACTCCCACGTGCTGCAGATGCTCTTCTTCAGTTACAGTCAGGGCAAGTCCTTTGCCGCCACAGTCAACCGCAGCAACATGGACACACAAAGACTATTCACCATAAACATTAAAGGGTGTGCCACTTTTCTTACTTCTTGACATCGTTGTGGATATGATGTTTTAACTTTAGAGACATTCTTGCAGCATCAGAGCCATCTAACTTTTCCATTAATGTAAAATATTTATTTGTTCCTTAATAAAGGTCAAATGGAGGCAGTAAAACCTCTCCAGCTCTGTGTCAATGGTCTGAGGTAATGAACCACCCAGGGCTAGTATGCTGTGTGCAGCAGACCACAGGGATCCCTCTAGTCATCATGGTGAAGCCAGACACCTTCCTGATCCAGGAGATCAAAACTTTACCTGCCAAAGCCAAGGTTTGTCCTCAGTCAGAGCATAACAATACATTTGCGTGTGTGGGGGTGATGATTCTGAAGGCTTATTCTCTGCTGCACAGATCCAGGACATGGTGGCCATACGTCACACAGCCAGTAATGAGCAGCAACGTACTACTATGATCCTGCTGTGTGAGGACGGCAGCCTCCGCATCTACATGGCCAATGTGGAGAACACATCCTACTGGCTCCAGCCATCTCTGCAACCCAGTGGTGTCATCAGTATCATGAAGCCTGTCCGGAAACGCAAAGCTGCTGCAGCTAGTGAGTCGCCTCACACTACAGCTTAAAATAGCCTTACATTTGACACGTTTTTAAATAATAATTATTGACCCCTTTTTTTAATTTATCTTTGTTATTCAGCCATTTTAGGAATAAAATAGTTTTAACACAAATCTGTTGATTTAAAAAAAAAAAAAAAAGAAAATGGTAAGCTGTTTTCTCTGTTCATTGTGTGTATTCCTTCACATGTGTAAGACTGCACCTAAATTACATTAACTGACTATACTTTTAAATATTAAATATAAACACAACTACACAAGTAAATGTCAGCAGTTAATGCAAGCATATAGTTAGATTAATAGTAAGTTTGAGATTTAATGCACTCATGCCAATTTAAATAAATCCCACCTTAGGAAATTAGCCATATAACTTCACATTACTGTAGCTGGTGTTTTAATTGGTGAAGCCAAAAAATTTAAACAGTTAAATTTGAACCTATTCCTTACCCTGTTGTTAAATCTCTGAGTTTGTCACTCCTGCAGCTACACGCACATCCAGCCAGGTGACCTTCCCTGTGGATTTCTTTGAACACAATCAGCAGCTCACAGAAGTGGAGTTTGGAGGCAATGACTTGCTGCAGGTCTATAACGGGCAACAGATCAAACACCGCCTCAACTCCTCTGGGATGTATGTAGCCAACACCAAGGTAAAAAAAAAAAAAAAGCCTTGTTATAATGATAGTACATTGACTTATTGTTCATAATGAATATTTTCCCAGCAGACATACATGCATGTTCACAAAGCCAATCTATTCAAGAATTAAAAACTGCAACTGTGGTGTTTTTCTTAGCCTGGTGGATTTACAGTGGAGGTGGTCAACAATAACAGTTCTATGGTGATGACTGGTATGAGGGTACAGGTTGGTACTCAGGCCATAGAAAGAGCTCCTTCGTACATCGAGATCTTTGGCCGCACAATGCAGATGAACTTGACTCGCTCCCGCTGGTTTGATCTGCCGTTCACGCGAGAAGAGGCCCTGCAGGCTGACAAGAAGCTTTCCATTTTCAGTAAATACTTTTTTTTCACACAGGATACTGTTGTTTTATAGGACTTTGAGGTCAACCTGCATTATTTGATGTTCTCTCCCTCTGTTTGTGTCTGACCTTCACAGTTGGAGCATCTGTAGATCCAACAGGAGTAACCATGCTAGATTCCATTAAGATCTATGGCAAAACCAAAGAGCAGTTTGGGTGGCCTGATGAACCCCCTGAGGACTTCCCTTCTGCCTCAGTCAACAATGTGTGCAGCCCCAACTTAAACCAAGGCAATGGCACTGGAGACAATGATATAACCACACCCACTTCCACCAATGGCACAGTACTGGAAAGGTGAGCCTAGCCTGCTCATGGCCTCTGCTACTTACTCCTAATTCAATCATAAGCATAAGTTCTTCAGTACAGCCTACACATGTATGAACCTGAATTTAAAATTATTTTTACTTTAATTAATTTCTTTTGTTATGTAAATTGTCTTGTCTTCATGTTATTAGTATATTTTGCCTAAATTTTCTTTAACAATACACAATGCAGGAAGATATTGAGTGGAGGAGCGTGTGTTGTGTTCAGTGCATGGCTGCCTTCATAATAACTTGTGCTTGCATGCTTACATGTCGTCTTTTACATAAATATCATTTTTTTACTTGTTTCTTTCTGTGATCCTCACACATATTTCTTTTTCTTTGCTCCCAAAAACAATATAATAAAGTTGCGAAACTGAGTCCTTATCAACATTGGACCGGTTAGTAACCGCCCTTTTTCTGCTTGTTTGCATGGTGTGTGAGTGTTTCGGCACATACAAGGCAAAAACAAAGCAGTTACACTAAACTTGCTATGACTTAAAAAAAAAAAAATGCAATCAGTTTTCACTTTCATGACATCTCATAATATTGCTTACTTGTATGCTTTTAACTGGGTGTATTTTTGGTGCAGTGATGTGCTAGAAATATTTGATAGTTATTTGCATTGCTCTGAATTGTGTGGTTTTACAGCTTATATTTTTCTTCACTTTTACATAAGCATGGCTTAATGTACTCTTATCTCCCATTTTTTTTTCCTAGGTTGGTGGTCAGCTCTCTTGAAGCTCTAGAGAGCTGCTATGCAATTGGCTCAGCCAGTGAGAAGGTGTGTAAAACTTACTGTTTACCCTGTTAGCATTTTGAGAACCAGTAGGGAATGGTTCCAATAGGTAATTTTCAGAAATTATTATGAAATTAATGTTAAAATTAGATTCTGCATCCTTTTGTGGATGACCGTTCACTTGTTTAGGAGAAAAGCAAAGCCCCAGCTCTGGAATTAGCCACTCTTCTGCTGTCCATGCCAACTCCTGCTGGAGTCCAGCAGCAGACCAAAGGCCTTCTGGCCAGTCTGCACACTAGCCGCACAGCCTACCATAACCACAAGGTACTGACCGTAGTCATCCACCTCTAGATAATCATGGCATCTTCTTTTTCTTTATTAATAGTAGAGTATAGGTTGCTATTTAACTGTGGGGTCTTTTGTTTGCAGGATCAGTCTCTGCTGAGTAATGCAGTGCAGTGTTTAAATAGCTGCAGTAAGGAAGGAAAGGATTTGGACCCTGAAGTATTCCAGCGGCTTGTGATTACCGCCCGCTCCATCGCCATCATGAGACCCAACAACCTAGTGCATTTCACAGAGTCCAAGTTGCCTCATCCAGAAACTGGTACACAATCATGAATGCTCTTAACATTTCATAACAATAAACTTTTTTATAACATAGTAGTGTTATGGAGAATGGTGAACACTATATCTACATATTAATGTTGTTCCTGTTCTTTGTGCTCTTACCTTAACTGTCTTTTATTTTTTTTTTTTATTTTTTTTTATCAGATCTAAGTGAGGATGGTCTGAAGCAAGCAGACACAGAAGGCTGCAGTTTCATTATGCAGCTTGTCAATAACTTTTGGAAGCTCCATGCTCTCAAACCCAAGAATGCATTCCTTGCTCCGGCCTGTTTGCCTGGTAAATAGATGCATTTCAATATTCAAGACCGTGTTTAGTTCATATTTACAAAGACTGCTTAATATAACTTGGTTTTTTTCCCCCCACTTTGCCTTTTTGAGGACTAACCCATATCGAAGCCACAGTGAATGCACTTGTGGACATCATTCATGGCTATTGCACCTGTGAGCTGGACTATATCAATGTGGCCTCTAAAATCTACATGCAGATGCTGCTCTGCCCTGTAAGATCTAGATTTAATTTGATGCTGAAGCACTGTTCATATTTTCATATTAAGTCACTGTCTATAATCCAAGCAATCTGTAGGTAATGGTTATATTTACTATCATTTCAGGATACCTCAGTGAGCTTCGCCTGCAAACAGGCCCTGATAAGAGTACTGAGACCCAGGAATAAACGTAGGCATGTGACCCTGCCCTCTCCACCTCGTTCCAACACCCCCATGGGTAAGTGCTAAAATAGGATTTTTTTTATCTCTAAAATTAACAAAGTTTGAATATACAAAAAGATGTTAACTGATATCTGGGACTGACATAATAGGCTCAAAACATGCAGCTGTTGTCATTAGCATTCTCTGTTTGTATTTATGTCTCCACATATGTTTACATTTAGATTATCAATAACATCAGGAATCGGTTGGAGCTACCATTATAACTAGCAGATTAAATTAGGAATTGAAATTGACTCGAGCAGGGTCAAACATTTGAAATAGTTTTTCATCAATAACATTCTTCCTTTTTGAAGTATATTTTCAGGTATAGATATTAGCTGTTTAAGGCAAACATATCCGTAACTAGATTTGGTGGTATTGGAGGCATTTCCATTGCCTCTGTTGGTATTGAGTTCTACCTGCTATCTGTTGTGATGACTTCATTCTCAGTGTCAAATCTGCCAAAATGCATCTAGGGAAAGAGCAGGAACATGAATGTTCTCATTCTTTGTGCTTACAGTTGTGCCTTATAGAGTAACAAATTTTAACCTTGGTAATAATCTTCTATTCTCTCAGGCGATAAAGACGATGAAGATGACGACGATGCTGATGACAAAATGCAACCTTCTGGTATGACTGGAGGAGACGGCGGCAGGCAGGAGAGCCAAGAGCAGAGTGAAGTGGATCATGGAGATTTTGAGATGGTGGTGAGTTTTGTCCAAATATTGGCCCTCAAGGGTTCTTAATCAAGTCACTAATGTCATTAATATCATTTTGAAAAAGACAGTTATTATGTAATTCTCTACTTTTTTTCCCCTCTTGTCTGTCTGTGTTGTGCAGTCCGAGTCCATGGTTTTGGAGACTGCAGAGAACGTGAACAATGGAAACCCATCTCCCCTAGAGGCTTTGCTGGCTGGGGCCGAGGGCTTTCCCCCAATGCTGGACATCCCTCCTGATGCTGATGATGAGACCATGGTTGAGCTAGCAATAGCTCTTAGTCTTCAACAGGATCAGCAAGGTTAAAATCTGAAACTGATGATTGTTCCAACAAACAGGCTTAGGAGTGTAGGAATTCTCATATCCATGTGTAATATGTGGGATATGGTACACTTTATGGACGGAAGTTTGTGGCGTGGCGTGCGTGCGTGCGTGCGTGCTGTCCTTCCCCAAACAGTTGCCATGAATCTAGAATCACACAGCTGTTTATGATGTAGCATTACAATTTCCCTTCACTGGGGCTAAGAGGCCCAAACCTGTGCTAGTATGTCAGTGCCCCTGTGCACCAGGCGAGCACCCTAAAGACATGGTTTACTGAGGTTGGAATGGAAGAACTTGAGTGATTTGCACAGAGCTCTGACCTCAACTCCACTTAACACCTTTGGGATGAACTGAAATGCAGAGTGAACCTCAAGCCACAAACTTTTGTCCATGTAGTGTATTTCTGTAGTTGGTTTTATGAATTGAGACTTTTTTTAAATCATGTGTTTGTCAAAAAGGTGGAGGAACTGCAGTATATTTCTAAGTGTATATGGCCTCTAGGTAAATGTGGTGCTAGATCACAGTTTGGTTTCTGAAAAGTGTGTCTGCATATGTCCCTGTTCCAGGCAGCAGCAGCAGTGCTCTGGGACTGCAGAGTCTGGGCCTTTCGGGCCAAGCTCCAAGCTCCTCCTCTCTGGATGCAGGCACTTTGTCAGACACAACTGCATCAGGTAACTGCACCGGTTTGTCATACACAATGCTTTTCTTGGGTACATTCACAGTTAAAGTAAATCCTTCATTTTTAAGTAAGAATTACTCATGGGATTCTTAAAATTGTGGAGTTTTGGAGTACTCCTGCCCTGCACATTTTTGCACAACTCATCGGCTCCTTGATTAGGCTGAACTAGGTTGAACTCTGAGTTAGAGTAGGTAAAATGGCGAATTGTGCAGGGCAAGGGTTACACCAGGACCAGGATTATGAAGCATTGGGTTAGATCATTCACTCAGTTGCTCATTTCATAGCTACGGTCATTGGTCTTTTTACTGCTGGTTAGGGTACAGTCAGGAATTGTATATTTATAAAAGGCACCTATATTATATGTACTTAATAAAACTGGCCATAAGAATAGATACAGTGTAGTTATTACTAATAAATCAGCAATTGAGTTTCTAGTAAAAAGTTAAATTGTAGTTGTTTGCTTGTATATATTTGCCTGTACCATTAGAAAACTCCCTTGCAAAGCCTGCTGTTTTTTTCCTGTAACAGCTCTGGTTATACTTTCAGCCCCAGCCTCGGATGATGAGGGGAGCACAGCGGCCACGGACGGCTCTACGCTGCGCACCTCTCCCGCCGAGCACGGGGGCAGTGTGGGCTCTGAGAGTGGAGGCAGTGCCATTGACTCAGTAGCTGGAGAACATAACGGTGAGGGAGATTTTTGGCTGACTGAGTGTGAGGGGCTGTATTAAAGCTTTGTAATTGCTTAAGTAGTGCTTGCCTCAGTCAGTCTTTAAATTGTATATAGATTGTACACTTGGCTGGCTATAACTATTACACTCTTGCTGATTACGGTCTTATTAGATATCTTGTGTGGGTGGATTTTTGCCACTCATTTATATCAGTATGACAGGGAAGCAAAATTTATTCACTAGGTTGAAATTTTTTTTTTCTGTGGTTCACTTTTTCTTTTATTTTATCATTTTTCTTGATATGATTTTATTCCATATACATGGTTTTTAAAAGAAAAAAAGCCATAGTTCCTTTTTCCCCTCATCATTTTTAAAAACGGTATAAAAACTCCAAATGGATAAAACAAGCCAAGTTCTGGATGTGCCTTTAAATTTTGAGGGTTGTGCCTTTAAAAAATTAAATATGTAAATAGCCTCACTCTGATTTACTAGCATGATGAAAGGAAAGCTCGGTTAGCCACACCCTCTCTGCACACACATGAGAAACTGCAGCTTAATTCTGAGAGGTAAACAATGGCTTCTGATGGAAGATTGAAGCTTTGTATTAATGAACTCCGGCTTGAAATAGGGGGAAAATGTAGTGGCCACCAAACCACTAGTTCCATAATCAAGAATACAGATGCCCATTTCAGAAAGGTCATTTTAAACTTACTTTTAAATCATACGTTTTAGTGACAAGCCTGTTATTCTCTATAGGTCTAACATAACATAAGCTATGTACCATAATAGATATTACTGTGACAGTGAACATAGTCATGATTTTACAATTTTAAAAATGTAATTCCCAAAACTATGCCCATAATAATTACATAGCTTGTGCTTGTTACATTACTAACACTGGGTAAGCTACCTAGCCAAGATAAACCGATTTAGCAACAGCTTATTGCGTGAAGCGAGGGTGTTGCTTATAAATCCAATAACATGATCAATTCTTCGTTTAGCCATGTTTCTACATTGAGGCACAGATCTCTGAAGTTTTAGCTTTGAATCCAGGCCTCTAATCCATGTCCTCCTAGGTCACGTTGTTCAGCATGGGTCAGTGATGTTCAGTGGCACTGCTGTTTGGAGGGGTCTGGTCCCGGAGGCTTTCACTAGCATCTGGGCTGCATATGCCCCCCCACCCCCACCCCCCCACACTCTTTTTGTATATTTATGTGTTGTTGGATAGCCCTGCATGAACATGTATCTCACTTTACTCTATATGTACAACAAAACATTGCAGTGGCAAATGGCTAACCATAATTATAGGCACCACTAGAAATTTGGCTTATAGCTTAAATAACTAAGCTGTTTGTTTGCTCTTCAGTGGCTGTAGCCTAATGTGGGCTATAATTAGGATTATAGGATTGACTATATTTCCGTGATATTACTGTCTGAACTCCAGATTGAAAAGTCTATATTATTTTTTTTATTTTGTTTTGGGTAGTGTCTGGGCGTAGCAGCGCTTATGGGGACACCACAGTCGAGGGCCACCATGCAGGGCCAGGCAGTGTGAGCTCCAGCACCGGAGCCATAAGCACTACCACAGCCCAGCAGGAAGGAGACGGTTCTGATGGAGAAGGAGAAAATGAGGGGGATCTTCACACTAGCAATAGGTCTGCCCTTTGCATAACACCAAGGAGCACTGCACTAAAATGCAATAGACATGTTTAATATATAGAGCAGGTGGCTGTATATTTTACATAGGTTACAGTCTCAGCAGTTAATCTGTTTTGAAAATTCTTTGTTTCTCATTGTTTAGGCTGCACATGATACGCTTAATGCTCTTAGAGCGGCTCCTGCAGCACCTGCCTCAGCTACACAGTGTGGGCGGTGTACGTGCCATTCCCTACATGCAGGTGGTTCTCATGCTGACCGCTGATCTGGATGGAGAGGATGAGAAGGACAAAGGAGCACTAGACGATCTGCTGGCTCAGCTCATTGGAGAGCTTGGGATGCACAAGAAGGTCAGTAGAAGTTGGTTGGGATTTTTCCAGATTTTTGATTTTTCAAACAACAATTGCAGAAAGTCCGGGTACTTGGCCAAATTATCATGACTATCTTCACAAACTTTACCGTGTTTGAAATATGAACTATTCCATGTTTCCATTCAGGATGTGTCAAAGAAGAATGAGCGCAGCCCTGTAAACGAAGTGCATCTGGTCATTATGAGGCTCCTTAGTGTCTTCATGTCACGTACAAAATCTGGCTCCAAGCCTTCATCTGAGGTATCCTAGCAACTCAGGCTTTTTATTTCACATTTATCAGGTTTCTATAAATAACATATTTCATTCTGTTTGGTTTGTTGCCTTTATATACTACCTTTCAGGTTCTTGGTATAACAATAGCCATATACAAAATAGACTTAAATGACAAACATAATATAACAAAATCTACAACAAACTGGATTTTTTTTATTGTTCTGAATATTTGTTCCATGTTATTAAATGGCACTTCCAAAAAGCTGTATGTTAATGGTTTTTGTTTGTTTGCTTTTGTTTCCACTCTCCAGTCTTCATCACTCATTTCTAATGCAACAGCCACTGCTCTGTTGAGCCTGGGAGCGATAGACTACTGTCTGCATGTGCTCAAGTCTTTACTGGAGTTCTGGAAAACCCAGCAAGGGGAGGAGGAACCTGCGGCTGCCAGTCAGCTCCTCAAACCCCACACCTCCTCTTCTCCGCCTGACATGAGCCCATTCTTCCTGAGGCAGTATGTCAAGGTAACAAATTGTTTTCTTGTAATCAAATGATAACCAGTTAGTGGGGAAAACAACTAAGCCTGTTGTGCTGCTTCCTCAGGGTCATGCTGCTGATGTTTTTGAAGCATACTCCCAGCTACTCACTGAAATGGTCCTACGGCTGCCCTACCAGATCAAGAAGATTGCGGACACGAACCCCCGCATTCCACCCCCCATCTTTGATCACTGTTGGTTTTACTTCCTGTCTGAGGTAATTTCGTCATATCCTCCTCAGCTTATTACACTATATGGCCAAAATTGTGTGGGCACCTGACCATCACACCCATATGCAGGCCTTCCCCAAACAGTTGCCACAAGGTTCTGTTTCACCATGGCTATGCGCAATGCACAAAGCGAGGTACATAAAGAGTTTGCCAGGGTTGGCATGGAAGAACTCAAGTGGTCTGCACATTTCAAAATCTAGTGGAAAGCCTTCCTAGAAGAGTGGAGGATATAACTGCAAAAGGGGCCTAAATCTGGAATCGGATGTTCAACAAGCCCTTATGGGGTTGATGGTCAGGTGTCCATGTTGGCGCACACATTCAAATTTTCTGGGCTTAGATTTAATGATGAACTCCTCTTTCCTGCCCATCTGCAGTACCTGATGATCCAACAGACTCCATTTGTGAGGAGGCAGGTGAGGAAACTGCTGCTCTTTATCTGTGGTTCAAAGGAGAAGTATCGTCAGTTGCGAGATCTCCATACGTTAGACTCTCACGTTCGCAGCATCAAAAAGCTTCTGGAAGAGCAGGGCATCTTCCTAAGGGGAGGCATTGTGACCGCAACCTCTGGCTCTGCACTACAGTATGACACACTCATCAGTCTGGTGAGTGAGTGGGACCCTGGGAATGCCATGTATGGTTGCCTGGTTTCTGATGTGTTAATACTTTGATGGTTTGTCTGTTTGCTTTTAGATGGAACACCTGAAAGCTTGTGCTGAAATAGCAACCCAGAGAACTATCAACTGGCAAAAGTTCTGTATCAAGGATGATTGTAAGTCTTAGGGTTTTTCTTTTTCATATTTTGAAAATGGAGTAATGAAAGAATTGTGGGTACAATGTGCATAAGGATTACATGACTGGACGTGCTGCTTATGTATAAGATGATAATCAATGATGGCATGATGTGATGCAAAGCCCCTTGAGGCTGATTATTTTCCAGTAGCACATCCTGAATGTTTTATTCCATAGCAATTTGACAGTGATTACATTTTTACTAAAGTATAACACATCATAGTATTTATCTGTTTATAGTCCTGTGTAATAATGTGGAACTGCATGACAATCTAGTTCCTGTTATCACTTGCATGATAGAAAGTATAAGCAATTTTTTTTTATCACCATCCTTTCTTTTTTTCTGTCTTGAAGTTAATAAGACAAAAATGCAGCTTGTAATATTACCAAGAAATGTCAAAGCCCTCCGTCCTGAAGACTTTCTTGTCATAAAAACACTGTTACATCTTTACCACTGACTGCTACAACATGCTGACACTGGAGACTCCTTCCAGAAATGCTGAATAAATGTCTCCCCACAGAAAACTTATAATATTACCAATAAAAAAAAATTTACCTTTTTAAGATGTATCATTGTTTTATGAACTTAGTGCAGCCTGGTTGGTTGCAATGTTAAAGTGTTACTGTGTTTCTTGGCAGCTGTGCTGTACTTCCTACTGCAAGTGAGCTTCCTGGTGGATGAGGGTGTCTCCCCAGTGCTGCTTCAGCTGCTCTCCTGTGCACTGTGTGGTAGTAAAGTCCTGGCTGCCTCCTCCGGAGGCTCTTCAGGGACTGGAGCCTCACAATCATCCCAGAGCAAGTCGTCTAGCAAGAAGAGCAAAAAGGAAGACAAAGAGAAGGACAAAGAAGGTGATCACTCATTCTCACAAGAACAAATTATTACCGGTTACGTGATTTGTGTGATGTTGCTTTTCACGGTGTTTGAAACTGGTGGGATTATTATTGTGCAATGGAGTGGTAAAGTTGAGATTTCTGGTTAAGACCTTGGGGCAAAATCTAACAAAAAACAGCCGGTATCACATTAAAAATGAGAAACAATAAGCATTACCTCAGTCTTTACAGATTCTGTTAATTGTGATAAACGTTGTTGGTTTCCATGTGTACCACAATTCAGTTCCTGTTTCAATGGCAAAAATAATTGTTTTTAATTTTTTTATTATTATAATATATTTTTTTAAGAGGCCGAACTTTTAGATTCAAAGCATGGAGTGCCAAGTACAACATAATTCAAATATTGCATTAATTTAAGTAGGAAGCATTTATTTTATGACTGTGAGGTTTTGTTGCTTTAACATTGTCTTTTTTTCTGCATCTCATTTTGCCCTTTTTACAGGTGAGGGAGTGGGCAGTCAGGAGGATCAGCTGTGTAGTGCTCTGGTCAGTCAGCTCAACAAATTTGCAGATAAAGAAACGTTGATTCAGTTCCTGCGATGCTTCTTGCTGGAGTCCAACTCTTCCTCTGTGCGCTGGCAAGCCCACTGCCTGGCTTTGCACATCTACAGGTACAAAGCATGTGTAATATAGATACTCCCACTTTATTGTACTGCTTTTCTTCATCATTCTCATTAATTTCATTGTAATATAGCTGAATTTGGTATTTAAAAGTCACAATAAATGTTTTCTCTATAGAAATTCTACCAAAGCTCACCAGGAGTTACTGCTGGACTTGACTTGGGCTATCTGGCCTGAGCTCCCTGCCTATGGCCGTAAAGCTGCTCAGTTTGTGGACTTGCTGGGCTATTTCTCACTCAAAACCCCTCAAACAGAAAAGAAGGTGAGGGGCACCATGCAAATAATGAGTTTCTTACTCAGAAATCTTATTGCCTTTTTGCTGATGAAATAAATGTTCTTAATTTATTATTTTTAATTCCCTATAGCTGAAGGAATACTCTCAAAAAGCTGTTGAGATTTTGAGGGCACAAAACCACATACTTACTAATCATCCCAACTCAAACATTTACAAGTAAGTAGTCAGGATATATTCTCCATCTGTGCATACTATCTATCTGCCTACCTGTCCATCCTCACTGTCCGCTTTATTATGAACTTCTGTACACCTGCACGTTCATCCTGTCAGCCAATCATGTGGCAGCAATGCAAATTCAATGCAAAAAATTATGCAGATACAGGTCAAGTTAAGGTTCAGTTAATGTTCATCTGAATAAAGAAAGTGTGACTTTGATCATGGCATGGATGTTAGTACCACTTGAATCAATCTGGCCATTCCTCTGACCTTCCTTATAAACAAGACGTATCCACCCACAGAATTGTCACTCACTCAGTGGGGTTTTTTTGGGGGTTTTTTTCTCCCCCCACACACCATTCTGTGTAAAGTCTAGAAACTGTTCATGTGTTTGAAATTCCCAGATCAGAAGTTTCTGAAATACTCAAACCAGCCCATCTGGCAGTGCAACAGTCGAGTCACGTCAGAATGAAAAAAGTGTGACGTGAACATTGTCTGAAGCTCTTGACCTGTATATATGTGATTTAATATATTTATTTATTTTTTAAAACAGCCACAGGCTGATTAGATAACTGCATGAATGCACAGGTGTTCCTAATAAAGTCGATGTTGATTGTATATAATGTATTTTAGATATGTAACTTGTCCCAGTGCTTGGGAATAATTTTTTTCCTTCTTGTTTTCTCCTCCTACTTTAAGTACCCTTTCTGGCCTTGTGGAATTTGATGGATTTTATCTTGAAAGTGATCCCTGCTTAGTATGCAACAATCCTGAAGTGCCCTTCTCTGTAAGTCAGGCAGTGCATTTGTGTTTTTATGTGCACTTTTTAAAAGTACAGACTGTTTATTGCTTACTCACTACTGACTGTGCTGTTTATTGTTGGTTTTTTTTTTTTTTTGGAACAGAACATCAAACTGTCCTCTATCAAAGTGGACACTCGTTATACAACCACACAGCAAGTGGTGAAGCTGATTGGCAGCCACACTATCAGCAAAGTAACTGTGAAGATTGGTGACCTCAAAAGAACCAAAATGGTTCGCACTATTAATCTGTACTACAACAACAGGACTGTTCAGGCCATCGTGGAGCTAAAGAACAAGTAAGCATGGCTAATTAAAAAGAAATTCTGTAATCAAATCATGTGATATCTTTTGTTAGTATAATTTAATTTACATATTGCCTTTTATAATTCCACTGTAGGCCTGCCCGCTGGCACAAGGCTAAGAGGGTGCAGTTGACCCCTGGACAGACCGAGGTGAAGATTGACTTGCCTCTCCCTATCGTGGCCTCCAATTTAATGATCGAGTTTTCAGACTTCTATGAGAACTACCAGGCATCTACAGAGACCCTGCAGTGCCCACGCTGCAGCGCTTCTGTACCAGCCAATCCAGGAGTGTGTGGCAACTGTGGAGAAAATGTCTACCAGTGTCACAAGTGCAGGTACAAACATATTCTACATAAGGTAGCACTTTGCATAAATGAAAAGCTGTATGTTTAACACAAGGTTTTTATTTTCTTTTAATTTTAGGTCAATTAATTATGATGAGAAGGACCCCTTCCTTTGCAACGCTTGTGGCTTCTGTAAATATGCTCGCTTTGATTTCATGCTCTATGCAAAGCCCTGCTGTGCTGTGGATCCAATTGAGAATGAGGAAGACAGGAAAAAGGCAACAAACTTTGTCTTTGCACAAATATTCTACATTTCTTCCAATTTAAAATGGGAATGAACAATAATAAAGTCCCACTTGTTTTCTTTGTACTGTACAGGCTGTAACCAACATCAACACTCTGCTTGACAAAGCTGACCGTGTGTATCACCAACTCATGGGTCATCGCCCTCAGCTAGAGTGTCTGCTGTCAAAGGTGAATGAGGCTGCTCCAGAGAAACCTCAGGTGAGCCAGCATGTCACAATCTGTACTCCTCAACAAGCTTAAAGCGTGTGACTCTTGTGCCTTCCTATCACACCTAGTGTGCTGCTGTTAATGATGTACTGTGTCATAGCTGAATCCCTTCAGAATTATGTATTGTACTAATGATGTCATGATGGGATGTTGATCAGGATGACACAGGAGCAGGAGCGGGCCTGGGCAGCTCTACAGCTAGTGTGAACAGGTACATTCAGCAACTGGCTCAGGAATACAGTGGCGATTGTAAAACCTCATTTGACGAGCTCTCCAAGATCATTCAGGTAGGAGAAAAGCTATTATTCCTTTCTCACATGTCTCACACACACACACACACACACACATATATATATATATATATATATATATATATATATGTACTGTATATACACATGTATATTAGAATATAAATTACATATATATTCGAAATAGGAAACATTCAACATATTGTCTTTGAAACCAGTTTTGGAAAGCTTGACGTGAACAGATTCGAGATGTTGATTGAGTTGATCTGTAATGTGTTGTTATCCACCCCTTGCAGAAAGTGCTTGCATCTCGTAAAGAGCTGCTGGAGTACGACTTACAGCAGCGGGAGGCAGTTACAAAGTCCTCGCGCAGCACCGCCCAACCCACCTTTACTGCCAGTCAGTACCGGGCCCTCTCTGTGCTTGGTTGTGGTCACACATCTTCCACCAAGTGCTACGGCTGTGCATCTGCAGTCACAGGTCACTGCATCACTCTGCTGCGTGCGCTGGCCACCAACACTGCCATCAGACAGATTCTGGTATTGCAGGGCCTCATTCGAGAGCTGTTTGAGTACAACCTTCGCCGTGGCACCAGTGCCATGAGAGAGGAAGTCCGTCAACTCATCTGTCTGCTCACAAGGTACAGTCGTGCACAAATACTCTTAATTTTTTTGTTGCCGTTGGAAACCAGTTAACATTTGCTTGTTAGATGTTCAACCCTTAAGAATTTGTATTGAAGTAAATGGTTTCTATTGATTATTTTATTTACAGAGATCACCCTGAGGCCACTCAGCAGATGAATGACCTTATCATTGCGAAGGTGTCAGCTGCCTTGAAGGGACACTGGGCAAACCCAGATCTGGTATGAACCTCTATTGTTTCATGGATTCCTGAGTAGCTTTCAGTAGGATTTCTAGTTTTGGCAGAGTGTACTATGATTTTATTTGTTTGTTTGCTTTTATAAATAATACGCAATTGGAAAAAATAAAGAAACTGCATACATTCCATTGATCCGAAAATTTTCATTTTTAAAAGTAATTATTACAACAAAAAAAAAAACTATATATATTTGACTTCGTCTTCTGTGTAAACAAGAATTAGAGTTCTTAAGACTACATACAAAGCAAATCTTAAACTTTGCTAGGAAAAATTCATGGTTGTGTGAAACTTCTCTCTAGGTCAGTAGTCTGCAGTATGAAATGCTGCTCCTCACTGACTCCATAGCAAAGGAAGGGGGTTGTTGGGAACTGAGGCTACGCTGTGGTGAGTACTTTCATTATTACATATGATCCTGATGGCCAGTATCCATTACTAACATATTTTAAGACTTTTTAGTTGCACACTAGTAACTGTAATCTGATTTAATTGATTAAGCACTAAAGCAGACTGTATTGCTTTCCACAGCCCTGAGTCTGTTCCTAATGGCAGTCAATATAAAGACTCCAGTAGTGGTGGAAAATATTACTCTGATGTGCCTGAGAATCTTACAGAAACTCATAAAACCTCCCTCGCCCACTAGCAAGAAAAACAAGGTACTGTAGAGTAATTGTAAAACTATTTTGATCATATTTGTGATATATATATGCATACACAAATATATTTATTTATTTATTTATTTTATTCCCATGAATGTGATGATTCTTCTGTGTTAGGATGCTGCGGTTGAATCTCTGACTACAGTTAAACCATATTGCAATGAGATACATGCCCAGGCCCAGCTCTGGCTCAAGAAAGATCCTAAAGCAGCATATGATGCCTGGAAAAAGTGCCTTCCTGCTAGATGTGAGTGTCCTTCATTAAGACTGAAATGTATTAGTACCTAGTACATAGTAGCCCTTTTTATTTATTTTTTGTATGAGCTAGAAGACAACAAAGCATCAAATGCAGGTATCCTCTTGTCCCTTTCAGGCCAAGAGACTGCCTCTAAGCCTTTAAATAAGGTGGAGATTAGAAGGCAGTACCTGATGGAAAAGTATGTGTGGAAATGGAAACAGTTCACCAAGTCTAGATCAGAGGGCCTGTTTCCTCGTCTGCTCAAACTGGGGCACAACAATTGGCTGAGACAGGTAAAGCTTCTCTGAAACGATCTGTCCACCCTACTGGGGCATCTGATCTGAGAAGTGCTTGGGAGACATTTCTTATGGAATCCACTGTTTTCTCAGGTCCTCTTCACCCCAGCCACTCAGGCAGCGAGACAAGCTGCATGCACCATCGTAGAGGCCCTGACAACTATTCCCAGCCGCAAACAACAGGTCCTGGATCTTCTCACGAGGTAGCGATCCAGAGAGAGATTGTATTTTTACAAATCTTTCCCAGATTTTCTTTTTCATTGGATTATCTCATGTGGATGCTGCAGGTTTATAGCTAATAATTCCTGCTGTAATCAGAACAGTCCTGGGTCAAAGGACGTGCTTTATCACAGTATGCCCATACCCATTCTTTTCTCTCAAACACATCCCTTCAGTATACTTAATTCTATTTCACGTGGTATACAGTTAATTTAAAGTGTACATAATTTACAGAGAAATTATTCATATTCCCACAATCCACTGACACCCAGAACAAGATGGGTTCCCTTTTGAGTCTTGGGCCTTGCATTTGTCACCTCTTGCTTGCTAAATAGGGATCTAAACCTGCAATCAGATTTGACCAGGGACTTATTTGGTGGATCATGGGTATGGTCTATCTTCAGGTATATATGCAACTCAGTGGAACGTTTTGTCCTTTAGTTACCTGGATGAGCTAAGTGTTGCAGGAGAATGTGCTGCCGAGTACCTGGCTCTGTACCAGAAGCTTATTAAGCCTGCTCACTGGAAGGTGTACCTGGCGGCCCGTGGCGTTCTGCCTTACATCGGCAACCTTATCACCAAGGTAACAACAGCTAAATCTTTGCTTAGACTCATTATTTTACCTCAAGTCATAGCTATTCATCTAATGTTATGTTATTTAATTCTTCAGGAAATTGCCCATCTCCTAGCCTTAGAAGAAGCAACACTGAGCACGGACCTGCAGCAAGGATATGCGCTCAAGAGTCTCACTGGTGAGGATGAAAAATTTTTACAGAACTCTTTGGTTTTATTTTTGGAATATTTAGGAATTTTTACTTATGCTCAAAATGAAGTTGACTTATCCTGTATCTATAATTATGTCTGTCTAGGCCTGTTGTCCTCCTTCGTGGAAGTGGAATCTATTAAACGGCACTTTAAGAGCCGGCTAGTGGGCACCGTGTTGAATGGATACCTCTGCCTAAGGAAGCTAGTGGTACAGAGAACTAAACTGATTGATGAAACTCAGGACATGCTGCTGGAGATGCTGGAGGACATGACGACAGGTGCTTGTCCTGAACACTTTGCGCAGACTTTCAGCTTGCTGGATTGTAGGATTACTGGATTATATACCTGTATGCTAACATTTGTGTTATTTTTGCAGGGACGGAGTCTGAAACAAAGGCTTTCATGGCAGTGTGCATCGAGACAGCAAAACGATACAACCTTGATGATTACCGCACTCCTGTCTTCATCTTCGAAAGGCTTTGTAGCATCATTTATCCTGTGAGTGGCTTTGCTGTCTCTTTTTGTGAGACACTCTGATGTGTGGACATGCCTTTTCATCAAAGAACCCTTCTAATCAATCTCTCTCTCACACAGGAGGAGAATGAGGTGACGGAGTTCTTCGTGACGCTGGAGAAGGATCCTCAGCAGGAGGACTTTCTGCAGGGCCGCATGCCAGGAAACCCTTACAGTAGTAATGAGCCTGGCATCGGTCCACTCATGAGAGACATCAAGAACAAGATCTGTCAAGACTGTGACCTTGTGGCTCTGTTAGAGGATGACAGTGGCATGGAGGTAGCTAATGCAGACACAAATTTGTAGAAAAGGTTATTTTTGCAGGTCGTAAATGATGTATATGCCATTTCCTTTCATTTTTTTTTAATGCTTTGTCTGTTTAGCTTCTTGTTAACAACAAGATCATCAGCTTAGACCTGTCTGTGGCTGAGGTTTACAAGAAGGTCTGGTGCCCAACCAATGAGGTAAAGTCAAAACATTTTACACTGCTTCTTTTTTTTTGTCGCTCTTTTATTGCTTTGGCACCTGAAAAAAGACACTAACATTGTACCCATTTCCAAGGGTGAACCAATGAGAATCATTTACCGCATGAGAGGCCTTCTGGGAGATGCCACAGAGGAATTTATTGAGTCTTTAGACTCTACGACAGGTATGTGAACAAACGCTGCCAAAAGCAGACATTCTTTATGCTTTATGTTTTCAAACTGATCATATAATTCCTCCACATACAGATGAGGAAGAGGATGATGAGGAGGTGTATAAAATGGCAGGGGTTATGGCACAGTGTGGAGGATTAGAGTGCATGCTAAACAGACTGTCTGGAATCAAGGACTTCAAACAGGGCAGGCATCTACTCACAGTAAGTAAAAATGTATTTGTTTTTTTACCCTCTGGATTTAACATACTGGATGTTGGATATGTTGTGCCATTGTGTAAATATTTTTATATTTTACATTCAAGTTTTAGAATCTTTAACGTTGCTTTCGATGTTTTAGGTCCTGTTGAAGCTGTTTAGTTACTGTGTGAAAGTAAAAATCAACAGACAGCAGCTGGTTAAACCAGAAATGAACACGCTTAACGTTATGCTGGGCACGTTAAACCTGGTGGGTAACACTCGTTACACTTGCATGAGCCTTTGAGACTAGCATAAATGTGTACACAGGTTAAACTCACCATTTTGAGTTTTGTGTTCGTATTTGTTCAGGCACTGGTAGCTGAGCAGGAGAGTAAGGACAGTGGAGGGGCTTCTATAGCAGAGCAGGTCCTCAGCATCATGGAGATCATTCTGGACGAGGCCAATGCTGAGACACTGTCTGAGGACAAGGTGAGCCATCTTGTATTTATCACATACATAAGAGATTTTATTAGGTCAGTGATCATTCCCAGTCTGTTGCTTCGTGGATTTAAAAAAAAAAAAAAAAAAGTACTCCAACTGTTCTCTTCTGTTGTAGAGTAACCTGCTCTTGACGGGTGATAAGGACCAGCTGGTGATGCTGCTGGACCAGATCAACACTACTTTTGTACGCTCCAACCCCAGCGTTCTTCAGGGCCTCCTCCGCATCATTCCCTATCTCTCCTTTGGAGAACTGGAAAAAATGCACATCTTGGTGGAGCGATTCAAGCCTTGCTGTAGTTTTGACAAGTAATATTTTATTTGTGATGTACTAGAGCAAATTCAATTTGTGGGGGTAAAAAAAAAAAAAAAAAGTTTGGAAATTTTAACTTTTTCACTTTTTATTTATTTATTTTTTTAAGGTATGATGAGGAGCACAATGCGGATGATAAGGTCTTCCTAGACTGTTTCTGTAAAATTGCAGCAGGGATCAAAAACAACAGCAATGGCCATCAGCTAAAAGACCTAATCCTCCAGAAGGGCATCACCCAAAGTGCTTTGGACTACATGAAGAAACATATCCCCAGTGCCAAAAAGTATGACTCTTTTTATCTCGCTTTTCAGGACTAGTTTTGAGACATTGCACTGGTGCTAGAAGATTTGCAAATTTAAGCTGCGAGTTTACCAGTTGAGACATTGTAGTACTGGGAGGAACTTTGGTATGATTCAGCATTGTAAATAGCAGAAACAGGATGTGGAAAGTCTACCATTAACTACCATTAGCACTTGACAGAACACTCGAGTTGGGCTTAGACTCGAGTCACATTGTCACAGTGACTTGCAACTTGATTCAGACTTGCATGTGACTGATGCACAACTGTGTGTGCATACTTATGACATTTCCACCTGAATAAAAAGTTAAACTAGCAGCATCAACCCTTGCACATGAAATTAATTAAAGTAACATAATTAACACCAGTGCTATTTAGAACAGTGTTAAGTTTGATTTGGCTCCAAATCAGAGGTGTGACACTGAATTATTTGCATTTTTAATGTACAACACTTTATAGAAGCAGTTCTTTTGCCATCACTTCTTAATGCTTTTTGAACTAGTTTTACAAAGTAACTGAAATAGTCAGTTTCTAAAACTATACACAGAAAACAGTTCTTCTGATCCTCATATGATAAATATGGTGAAAGCATTTAGGACACTAACATGATCAAAGTTACATTACACTCACATGCCTCTATGACACTATTGGAAGTTCTCTTCCCAAAACAAATGTGTCATGGTAAAAATGATTTTAAAATGTATGTTAACTTGGATCCTGGTAAAACCATGAACAGCTTCTCTATTATGCAAATAGTATGTTGCAGTAAGACTTGAGATTATTGTCATTACCAATAAACCATGGTCATTTAAACTGTAAAAATAAAGATAAGATCTGTATCATTATGTGATAAGAGTATTATAATTAAAGGGACACCATGTCCAAATACACTGTCATTATACAGATTATATTGTCTTCTTGGTTAGGTTCAGCCCTGATATAACACTTTTATGTGCAATAACATAACATGTCTACGTCTAACATTCACAGATGACTACTTAAGACTTGATTTGGACTTGGTTATGGACTTGAGATATGATTGTGTAATAGTAGTAATTGTTCCTAACGATTCCTAACAATACTTTTACTTTCTACAGTCCTACTTCTACTGCGTATAGTTTTTAATTATTTTTGTCCTTGCTACCCTGCTGTATGTATTACAGTTTGGATGCAGATGTTTGGAAGAAGTTTCTTGCTCGACCAGCCCTTCCCTTTATCCTCAGACTGTTGCGTGGTCTGGCCACCCAGCATCCCCCTACACAGGTATAGGGTTTTTTTTTTTCTTCTGTTTTTATTCTTACCCAAGAATATTCTGCTCTTGCTCACTGACTTCATGTTTAGTAAGATAATGTGTGATCTCACCATGTGTTTTTTCTTTTGTGTTCTTTAGATGCTGATTGGAACAGACTCCATAAGTAATTTGCACAAGCTGGAGCAGGTGTCAAGTGATGAGGGAATAGGCACTCTGGCTGAGAACCTTCTGGAAGCTTTGAGGGAGCATGCAGAAGTGAACCTGAAAATTGATGCGGCTCGAAGGGAGACTCGAGCGGAGAAGAAGCGGATGGCTATGGCAATGAGGCAGAAAGCTCTGGGCACATTAGGAATGACGGTGAGTCTCTCACCCACCCATGCTTAGTTACTGTTGCTGTGTTGGTAATGCATCTAAAAAAAAAATAAATAAAGACAAGAAACCTCAAGTTAGAACTGTTTTGGTCATCAGGAAAGGTTTCCAGTTAAAGCAGACATTGTTTAATTTATAATTATGAAATTAAATTAACTTTATTCTGGTCTACATCCATAAATTTTCCCTCATCTCATTACAAATGTTTTGTTTCAGACCAATGAGAAGGGGCAGGTTGTGACGAAGACATCCTTGTTGAAGCAGATGGAGGAGCTTATAGAGGAGCCAGGTCTGACATGTTGTATCTGCCGCGAAGGATACAAGTTTCAGGTGCCCATGCTAAACTCTCATTTGTGAATTTATGTTTATGTATAGCAAACCATCACTCTGTCTTGCCTGTGTAAAGTAACTCGTGTTTCTCTGCACAGCCGACTAAGGTGCTTGGTATCTACACGTTTACGAAGCGTGTGGCTCTGGAGGAGTTTGAGAACAAACCCCGCAAGCAGCAGGGCTACAGCACTGTCTCGCACTTTAACATAGTCCACTATGACTGCCACCTTGCTGCTGTCCGGTACACACACACACACACACACACACACACACACACACACACACACAAACTTATTTGTCTCTCTTATGATCTTACTTTAACAAGACTTTGGCTTGACCCTTCTGTCTGATCTTTGCATAAGGCTTGCTCGAGGGCGTGAGGAGTGGGAAAGTGCCGCTCTACAGAACGCCAACACCAAGTGCAATGGGCTGTTGCCTGTGTGGGGGCCACATGTACCTGAATCAGCATTTGCCACGTGTCTGGCAAGGTAGGTTTTTTTTTTTTGTTTGTTTGTTTGTTTTTTTGCATCTGAATCTATTGGTCTGATTTTTCTGAGTTGCATGTTGAGTCATGTGTTATTATATTGGCTTGCAGGCACAATACATATCTGCAGGAATGCACAGGGCAAAGAGAGCCCACATACCAGCTCAATATCCACGACACCAAGCTGCTGTTCTTGCGCTTTGCAATGGAACAATCTTTCAGTGTGGACACAGGGGGAGGTGGCCGCGAGAGCAACATCCACCTCATTCCCTACATCATCCATACTGTCCTCTACGTCCTCAACACGTATGTTCCTAAGCATTTGGATTTGGATGCACAGCAACATTTTAAACCAACGACAAGCACCATGTGGGAAATTCTGTGCAGGTGTTAAAGTTTAGAAATTCCAACCTTTGTTTTTCAGCACAAGGGCCACATCACGAGAGGAGAAGAACTTGCAGAGCTTCTTGGAGCAGCCGTGTGATAAGTGGGTGGAGAGCTCATATGAAGTGGACGGGCCACACTACTTCACTGTGCTGGCCATGCACATTCTCCCTCCCGAGCGCTGGAGAGCCACACGCGTCGATTTCTTGCGTCGGCTGCTTGTCACTGCACATGCACGAAAAGTCTCACCAGGGGGCGCCAACAAGTAAGAAAAGGATATGTGACTAGGCTTAAAATAGTGCTTTTGTTAGCATGTCATCTGTTGCTGTTCTTTTGTTATGCCACAGACTTTCATTTAATATAAGCGGTTATCCTTCCATGTATTGAATTTGAAGATCTGATTAAATTTAACTGCATATTTAATACTTTGAATCCCACCTTTGTTTGTTGGCCTGTACAGTGTTTTAACTGGATTTAGAGGGTTGATTTTGTGATTTAGGCAATGACTGTGCTTTAGGTGACTGACTGCATTAGCATTTTGTTAGAAAGAAATTGTTCAAGAGTCGTTAGGTGAGCCATACATTGTTTGACATTTTGACTTCATTGGTCTAATTAACCTCTTTGCTTTTATTCACAGACTCACAGACAAAACAGTGAAGGAATATGCAGTTTATCGCTCCCCTCTTCTTTTCTGGGGCCTGGTGGACCTCATCTATGACATGTTCAGGGTACGAATAAACTTCTTTCTTTAAATACTTAAGCATTATTTATACATCAGTCTGTATTATCCTGTGGATGGAAAAGGCATCATGTAGTTTGTTTAAATGTATTCTTAACGAATGTATTATAATTTAAAATTTGTCTATAAATATAACAGAAAGTACCCACCAGTAACACAGAGGGAGGCTGGTCCTTCTCGCTAGCAGAGTATGTGCGGCACAATGACATGCCAATCTACGAGGCTTCAGAAAGGGTACTGAGAGCTTTCCAGGATGAGCTCATGCCTGCGGATTCTTTTGCAGAATTCCTGGATGTTGTAGGTGAGTAGAAAGACATACATTCACTCCTGTAGGCTGGTTGATTTCTACAATTAGAAGGTTGGTTTAGATGGGTCATTTGGTTATGAATTTCTGGGGCAGCACTCGTATTAAATCATTTAATTATATCTTGGTACAATTTCGAAATGGTTATTATTGAAACAATTACTCCGGAAAAACATTTCATTGCACTTTTAATTTGTCTAAAGGAAGCACTTTCTTTCAGATTGTACATTTGAAGCCTCTGTTTCTTTTTTGAATACGACTATTATATCTGAATAAAAGACTGCTTCATATCCACATAAATTGGGTGCTAAACTGAACAGCTATACTACAATAGTGCGCTACCAAGCAGACAGTTTAATGCATCTGATATAATGAAACATGACACGTTGTATTAACTAATGCCTAAATTTAGTTGTGCTCGCCAATATATCCGTTATGCCTAGGTGACTGAGGAAGATAAAAATGGTGATTACAATTAAAATATAAAAAAACATAATTTGTTGAACATCGTCATGCTCAAATTACAGTTCCTTCTTTCTGTGAGTTTGCTTTTTATTTTATTATTATTATTTTTTTAAACATTTTCTCTTTAGTACATTTTATGTATTTTCTTTGCTGTTGACAAACTCCTTGACTGAGTTCATGTTGGTGAATGTTTTTGGTAAATGGCCAAATTGGAGTATTCATTATGGACAGGCAAATTGCACACGAAATGCAGTTTATGGCAGTCATATAGTAAACTGAAAATTGAATTCAGTAACGCCAATAACAACTCCTCGCATGACTGGTGTCGATTTTCATGATCTGGTACATTTTTCTTGAGAAGTGGCTTAACCTGAGATGCAACAAGTTGACTTGACCATCAAGTGGAAAGCTGGAGTTGTGCATTCCAGATAAGATGCTCTGTATAGAAGAAAGGCTTCAGAGGGCTGTCAATACAGTACCCTACTCTATTACAGAAGTATTCTCATATTATCATATAGTTAACTAAATAGCAGTATGTCTCATTTTCTGAGCACATATTGATGATGAAGTAACTAATCAATTTTTAACCACTTCTGTTCTGTCTCTTGGCAGGGCTTCTCTCGGACATCCCAGACCCTGATGGTTTCCTGCAGGACCTATTGAACTCTGTGCCCTGATGATATCCAGCCTGTCCCCTCCCTGGATGTGTCCCCAGCCTGCTCAGCGCAGGTGTTGCTTAAACTTGGAGCCTGTCCTCTACCCAGGACATTGCTACTACAACTCCACAGGGACACCTTGCAATTACGCTCTGGGCTCCCATATCTATCAGCTCACTTACTCTCATTCACCACCACCTCCTGATATTCACTTGGGTTTGTTCTTCTACAGCATCTTCAGCTATAATGCTCCTAAATTGGACAATTATGTATGTAGTCTGACAAGTAATGCATTTATTACAAATGTTTCTGCAACATCTAATAACACTGAAACATACCATGACCATGCTGTTTTGATCCAACATGTTGCAGGTGCTTTGTTCAAGTAACTTTAAATGTTTGGGGGAATTTAATGACCGTGTGAAACAACTTGTGGGTTTTATTTATCCCTTTTTGATTTTTTTTTTCTTTTTTTTTTTTTATTAATTTCCAGAGTGGTGAAGAACAGCAGCTTCACAGAAGTGTGACTTGACCTCTTAGTGTTGTGCACTTTGTTCCTGGACATTTTGCGGTGTTCAGTGATTTGATTGTAATTTGCGAGAAAGACAAGACCCTCCAACTTTGTTTGAGGTTTATCTCCTTGTGTAAGTGATGAAGAATGCGAGTTGTTTGATATGGTTGCCCGTTGAATATGAATGCTTTTGTAATGGGGTTTTAGCTTTCACAATGAAACTTAACGACTTTCGAGATAAAAGAATAAAAAAGGCCTGCATCTTTACTTTGGAAGCATTTTTTTTTTGGCTTTGTTTTCCTGGTTGGGTTTTTGTTTCTGATTTCCAGTTTACAACACTAGAATTTTTTTTGTGGGCTAATTGTTTGTGTGATTTATTCCTCACATCCCTACCCAAACATAAACCAAAATGTGCTGCAGACAAGATTTTCCCAAAGCGCGTTTGTTTTTAAACAAGGTGCCACTGAAAGCAGTCTTGGTGACAAATAAATTCATAATATATCTCTATATGTATACACGATATATATATATATATACACACCTGTAAAAGGTGATCTTGTACTCTGAGCTGAATGCATGGTGTGGAGTTTAAAAAAAAAAAATAAATAAAAGAATTCGATTAGTGTTCATTTGCCTATTCCCGCTGCTACAATGTTCAACTGTTGCTGAATGTCCGCTTTTTTGAATTATCTCAAATGAATAAAACTATAAGAATCCCACACGACTCACCTTGTCATCTGAGTAAATGGAAAATTTTTGGAATATTAAACTAGGCAGCTAGGGGTGCCATGGTGTAAACACTTAGTGGAGGTGTGATTTTTACCTGTGATTATCGTTTCACATACCTCACATATAGCTGCCTGGTTGTGTGAGCTTAATTACAGAGGAGGCAATTTATTACAGTTGACAAGAAACTAATAAAACACTTTGCTGGTTATTTCTGAAAGATGTTCTCTGCTGCCAGCTTTCTTTATTAAAAAAAAAAAAGTGCACACACTAGTGTCTACTGCTAGTCAAAGATAAATTTGTAAGAATTTCACCCCACCTAATTGCCAGCAATGATGAGGATCACTTGGATATCATCTTGTCTGTGTGCACACATCACCAGAGCCTTTTACGGGTGACCGGGCACAGTATTTGCAATTAACACCAAATAGGTCTAACTGCAGATGCACTGTACTTACACAGCACACACACTACATAACACACCCACTTCACAGAGCTGCCATCTTGCACAGTATGCCAGCCTTATTAGACCTTCGGGTTGGGTGGTTAGGGTAGAGGATTAGTTTAGGCTTTGGGTTAGGAGCTTCCAGCATCACTTCCACCGGGTTTAACTCGTATCCAAACTATGGTTCTCCTGCTGGAAAAAAATCCAACTTGGTCCAACCAGCTACCTGCTGTCTAAATGCAGGCTGAGATGGTCACAGCTGGAAACCATCTTTGCCAGATGGTAAGTGCTGGTAAATGGGTAACAGTTTCAGAATTACCACTACTACATCATAGATAGTTAAGGTGATTTAAAAAGTGATCAGTTTATTCAGTAAGGGAGAAGGGAGAGGTGATTTACCAGCTCATCCAGTGTTTAGCTGGTGCTCAGACCAAGCTGGACATTCCATGGTGGAATATAGTGAAAATGTCAGAGGACCACTGTCTGCCACAGGGGGAAAAAAACTGTATTATAGCACTGATAAGAGCAAAGGTATACAGAGTCAGCCAAAATGTATACACACTTCAGGAAAAGATTAATAATATATAAATATTTTAATACTAATTGTTTTCAGACATCAAGAGATTAATAGTTAAATAGTTAAAAGTTAACCTTTGCCCTCTACAATTACAAGAGATGTTCAAAGTGGTGGCCATTAGCTTCCAGACATGGTGGTGGTTTTTTGGCTGACTGTGTATATATATATATATATATATGGGAAAATAAAAATGTGTAAAAAAAAAAAAAAACAATCACAGGTACAGCACGTGACTTCATGTGTATGACAGGGAACTGTAAACAATTTAGCCTACACACATTTGAATGTGTACAACCTGTCACGACGCAAGCCGTTGTCTTTAATGAGACACAAAAGAGAAATGCTGACATAAACCCCCTAAACACCTAAGTAATCATTTTAGACTCCGTTTTTCAATCTTTTAGTTATGTATTTTTGTATTTATGTATATTAGAGACAGTTTTCAGGGTTAGCAGGCAGCTAACTACACCCTCACAGCTCTCTGGGGACTCGACGGTTTTTATCTCACTGTTGACTTCCTGCCTAGCGGCTCCAATGATTTATTTTTCAAAATGTGTTTGAGACATGCAAATCTGCTTAGGTGCTCCCTCTAAAGGCTGTATATGAAGAGGGCGTAGTGTGTGTGTGTGTGTGTGTGTGTGTGTGTGTGTGTGTGTGTGTGTGTGTGTGTGTGTGTGTGTGT
>JAQQZR010000015.1:9277449-9288851 GCA_030068235.1 Notoglanidium macrostoma | reverse complement strand
GTGTGTGTGTGTATATATATATATATATATATATATATATATATATATATATATATACAATCAATAATCAATTTGTCAAACTTTAAGCACTTCCGTACAGATGAAAATATATACATTTTTCTTTTCATTGTGTCAGAATCTCTCATTGTCAATAGCTGATAGTGGGTGATTAATCAAGAACAACGTACTAGGTTAGAGCTGTTATTTTCCCTCACCAAGGTTTATCTACACGCATTTTTCATTGAATTTTTTGCAGCGTTGGCTGCTGTTGTGTGCTGCTCACAATAAACTCTTTGGGCTAAGTTTTCTTTTTAAGATGTTACTTGTATTGTACTAAGATTCTGTAGCACTGTCTTTGTTATTGTCATTATTAGTCATGAAAATATTGATAGTTGAACTTGTGTCATGTGTACATTAGCATTACAGTGTACACTAGGCTTACATCACATTGTATCACCTGGTATCAGGACATGTTTTATAAGTAGGAGTAAACGAGCTCAGTCTCAGACCAATACCAGCATTGGTATTGCTGCATCCCTGTGATATACTGTACCATCTGATAACCTCCCAATAGATTAAAGGTGTATAAAGCTATTGGTTTTGGCCTCTACACATTTGTCATAAGCTCCCTTCATTGTTCCCAACTATGACCTGATTTGTGTCGCACACTCCGTTTCAGTGATGTCAGCCAGACTGTGCGTTGGCAGCAGATTATCTCAGTCTTTGAGAGTTAAATATAGTGATTACTGCAGATAGCAATCAGATAGCAATGCGCTGTTCTGGTTCAATCTTTATGTATCCTATTTTATTAAGTGCAAAAAGATGTTTTCCATACCTATAAAATAAGTTAAAGCAAGGGTATATGGTTTGAATGTGAATGTGGTATTCACCTTAATTTTGTTTTCGGAAAGTAAGTACGATTGGCACGAGAGAGTTCACTGATCTATAAGCATGTTTGTTCCACTATTTTAAGTATAAAGGGAGATGTTTTTTGTTTACTAGTTCCATGCATTGTTCTCCTTCCCCAAAACTATTCTTCTTGGTCGAGCCTTCAGGGAAGTACACTTCTACAGAAATGTATCATGTTTTTGTAATATTATATGCTCCCACGGTTTTCGTAGCGCCTAAGCTGTTTTTAATGAAATACCAGAAATAATTTAAAAAGACATAAGACGCATACTTGAATGTGATTTGATTTTATTGTAGTGTATTGTGTTTTATTTTATTGTATTTATTTTATTTTTTGTGTGTGTGTGTGTGTGTGTGTAAGCTTTGTAGAATTGAAGCCGTTTCTATGTAGTTAACTGGGCTGAGTGGGCCAGAGGAAATGCGTGGAGGCAGTTTCTCATGCCCTTGGGCAGTTCTATAATCAGCTGCACTGAAGTTATCCACCAGTCCAAATGTCTCCGTGTCCTGAACCATCCAGCCAATGAAGCATCTTTGAAAAGAAATAAAATCTGTTATTTATTGTTCTTCAAAGCTGCATTAATTTATGATTCCTTGCAGATTCTTACGGTACTTTCTATTGTTGTACCTTTAACTTGAAAGATTTTGTTAGTCGAAATGAGATGGCTGACAGATAACATTTAATATCTTGTCATACATTGAAACTTTTGAAATGGAGCATCCATGTAACAAATAGACTTCTTTGAACTTGAAGGCTATGATATATTAGACCAAGCAGATTAAGAACAGATATTCTAAGGTTAAAATAGTAGGTTTTGTTATAAGTGAAGTCAAAGCCTTTTACATAAAAACAGCACACTATACTTTTTAGTGAAAATTTCTTATAGATGTTTATTTTATGAATCCTGAATTATTGAGTCAGTACAAAAATATTTTGTATTTAAAAAAAAGACAAAAAAACAAATGTTGGAGAAGAATGTGTGTATATCAGTAAAGAAAAAACCAGAAGAAAATGAAGCAACCATCAAAGTCTGCAGATGAGCTGTAGCAGATTCTCTAATATGCAAATTTCCTTATAAAGCTGCACAAAATGTACCTCAGACTACATTTCTTTTTCTTTTTTTTAAGCAACGGTTCATCACACCGAATATCGACTTCGTTTAGTTTGTTACGGTTTACTGCTCTTAAAACATTAACAATGTTTAATTTCATTATTTTTAAAGACTTCTTCGTGTATATGACGTTTGCAGAGTGCTTTACATAAAAACAAAAATTTAAAAACAAATCGATCAACTTGTGTAATATATTTGTGATCCTGGCCAGTCTTGCATATTTAAAAAAAAAAGTTTCTATATAATGAAACACCGCATTCATGTAATCGATTTCCTTCATTTGTCCAAATACTGCAGATCAGTCTACTGTATAGTCTCTGGCTCGAAGAGCTGCCTTCAGATAGTCAATGACTCGTGGGCTGTAGTTCTTGCCACATTAATATGTTTTGCTTTATAATATGTTAATAATAATAATATGTTACAAATATATAAATATAATAATACAGTATATATATATTATATTCCCAATATAGTTTTTTGTCCATGTCCCACAGCAGTACTGCCTACAACAAAATACTGTCTTGTTTTCAATATGTTGGAAATGTACTGAAAACTTTTTGGCTCCATATAGATTGTATCCAGTTAAAACGTCGATTGCTCGAGTCAGCATGTGCTTTGTCAGACTTCCAGAGATTACTTTCCAAGCCAAAGAATAGTCTGGCTGCTTAAGATAAATGATGCTCAGTGTGCTGTGCCTGGAGTATGAGCGAGAGCGCGAGCGCGAGCTGGAGCAAGGACATGTGTGGAGGAGGTGTATTCTGACCACATGGCATGATGGGGGAATGCCTTTGTCTGGAAAAGACCTGGTGCAACATGAGAAATTCCTCCCTTGTCAGGAAAAGCGGTTCAGTTTTATCACCTGTGAAAAATAAAAATACCTCCAGTCCTAAAACGTGTAAGCAAACCTATAAAGAAAATAATTTCTGTATTCAAGAGCTTTGTAAAGACTCAGTAAACATTCTCACACACAAAGCACTGTTAGTGCGTAAAATAAATAAATTAGTGAGTCTGTGACCTTCGAGACCGCACTGTCTGTGTACACGCTACAGCAAAATCCACTAACTACCCAGGATGAATTGCTCAGGAGCAAACCAAGTGTGAAACCATAGCATCAGCTGCATGACACCCAACATGACAACCCTAAACAAAGCAGGTCAGCTCTTCGCACGATTGCGTAAAAATTCTCAATTTGAAAGTTTGGCTTGTGTGCTCTGTTGTGTCTACCATCGCCATAGTGACTTGAGCTGTAAAGACCGAGCGTTACCGTAATTATTGTAGAACTCCATCTGCTCTTTGAATGTCTTAAATAGTGTATGAATTCTTAACAATCCATTCGTCATCATCCACTTAATAATGAGCAACGCTTGTGTCGTGTATATATTCATTCAAACGAATCCCATCTTTAATTACGAGACTTTTTCTGTCTTTAATGATGAACTGAGATGACATGATCTTTGTCTGGACTGAGGGATTTATTGACGTCTGTGCTCTGTTCCAGATGGGAGGAGGAGTTGTCCAAGTGCCAGCAAATGGAGGCCATGGTGGAGACTTTACAACAAGTGAGAGCTCATCCATGCCAAACTCAGCCCAGCTCAGCTCTTCATCTTATACTGAATGTGGTTTTACTGAGGACTGGGCTCCATATACAGGGCTGCATTCACAGATGGCCATTGGGTTCAAAAGATATAGCAGTAGCTACACAGGAAAAGTGATTCCTGTTCAGACTTGGTGCTAAGCCGGGGTTTATTTTACAGGCTGCCTGTTCAGATTATTGAAATGACCTGCCTGCAGTTCACATCTGCAGTGTTGCTGGGGTTTTTTCCCCAGTTGCATGGAGACCACTCTGTGGCTGTAGGCAAGAATGCAATAAATGTCAAAATTTTTAACTTGATTTTTTTTTTTTTACAGCAAAACTGTAAATGTAAACTGATATCAGAATATTATACAGCAGATCTGAATAATGGAGAAGCTAGTCAGACCAAGAAAGTTATTTTTGGCAATTTGAAATGCTCACCACAGAACTCTCCAGAAAGCATGAAGCTCAGAGAGGGACAAAAAACCGCTGCTGCTGTGATTGTGAGCCGAAGCGTGGATCATTTTGACTTGTCACATTTATGCACTTAAAGGTCCACTTTGTAGGATTTTGATCTTTTAGCAGAAAGTGAGTATATATCCAGTAATATACTTATGAAATTCATAAGTATGTTTTCATTAGTGTATAATTACCTGTAACTATAAATCGTTGTTTTCATAAGCTTAGAACGAGCCCTTTATATCTCCACAGGGGGCGGGTCCACCTCTACTGATCCGTTATGTTGCGCTGCTACCGCTACTGCTAAGTGGCAGCGTGAATCCGGGAAGGAAGCACCAGAAAGATGACAAAGGAAGACGAGGAAGAAAAAAATAAGAGGAATCAGTATTTAGTGGTGCTGGCTACCAAGCTTGAGAACACAAATGGAGCAGCATACTTCCTATTTAGCACGGAAAAGGAAAAGCAAGGGTGTGTGAATGTATGTAAGTATGCTAGGGAACCTGACGCCTACGTATGATCTAATATACGCTAGGAAAGGGAGGGGTAACGGAGGGACATTCGGTTGGTTGAATCCTACATAGTGGACCTTTAATATTGCTCTCAAAATCCAATTCATATTTCTGCAGTGTATTTCCATTCTCCAAAACACAAATTTCAGGGTGAAATATAGTGTTGCAAAAAAAACATTTTGTAGGATGGTAGTGCTGTAATGAAACGCAGCACTGTGTTGGATAACACTCGTCTCAAGCACCCAAACTGTCTGAGCAGCTCTTAAGCACTTAAGATAATTCTAGGCTCTGAATAAATAATGTACACAATTTCCACTTTATGTACACTTAACCCATTTCTAAATACAGCTTTTGGTTGTGATTGTTAGAGACAGAGCTCCTCTATGTCTGCATGGCCCAGAATTAAGAGTGCCTTCTATATAAAGGTCAATGTAATGCTCGGTTATGCAAGAGACCATTTATAACCTTTTTTTTCTTTTTGTTTTGTGCATTCGTTTTTAAAATTTTTGTGCACGTTTACTCAGAGTGCTGGTATTGAATGTGGAAGAGATGTTGGTCTAAGTAACACTGGTTTGATTGGCTGCCTTGTTGGTGCATCCCCTACAGAGTGCGCAGGATTCTGAGGCCCTACGGAGAGAACTGAGTGAGAAGGTGGAACAGCTCAAAGCTGATTTGGTCGTCTATAAGAGTCTCATGACTGACGTAAGTATTTTTTTTTTTTCATTTCTTGCTGCTTATTGAGGATTCCTACCAACTTTGAAGCCATGTTTCCTTGTAGCTTTTATTTTCCAAGGTGTATATGGAGGTGTAGGGTAAAGAAAAATCCATCCATCCATCCATTATCTATACCGCTTTATCTGTCTGGGTCGCGGGGAAGCTGGAGCCAGTCCCAGCATTTTCGGGCGAGAGGCGGGGTACACCCTGGGCAGGTTGCCAGTCCACCACAGACAAACAGCCACACACGCTCGCATTCACATCTATGGGCAATTTTAGAGTAGCCAGTTGACCTAATCTGCCTGTCTTTGGACTGTGGGAGGAAACCGGAGCACCCGGAGGAAACCCACGTAAAGAAAAACCTCCAAATATAAAGAAGAGTCAAGAAATATTTTTGGAAAAATCCTTGATTTCTAGTGAGCCATACTATAGGTATAATTACATTAAAATGGGAATACATATGAAGCTGCATACACATTCATTAATATAACACATTATAGGTTCAGTATTAGTTGTGTATGAGGTTATATGTCACTACATGGTTGGTCTCATGGAGAGGTGTGAAGAGTTCTCATGTATGAGAGTCATGGCATGGGGTAAGAAGGTGGTCAGATAATGCTTAGTTCCAGTCTTATTCTGCGTCCTCACTGAGAAGAAAGCCTTTGGAAGAGATGCCTGGGGTGAAGGAGTTCAGCCATGGTTCTCTCAGCTTTGTTTTTCAATCAAGGGAGTCAAGGGAGTCTGCAGCTAGTCATTTTCCCATTACAGATAACAGCAGGGTATACTTTCTGCTTCGAGTGTAATGATGCAAAACCAAACCAAACAAATGGAGGATGTGGTGACCGATTCTGTAATGACTGCACATTTGAAAAAATACCATAGTTTTCTTTGTTTTGCTAATTTAGCTAGAAGAGCAAGCATAAATCTGTCCTATAGTACATTACTTTATTTACATTATGCACAGAAGATAGGAGAAAATTGTGTTACAGGATATTGGTAGACGGTTGGGCAACACGGTGGTGCAGCAGGCAAGTAAGTTTATTTATAAAAGACATTTAAACCAAAGTGCTGTACATACTAGTGCTATGAGCATAAAATGAAAACAGACAGAGTTTTGATTACTGTTTAGGCAGATTCGAGCATACCTCATCTGCGTAAGCTTCCTTTCTCCCACCTCACAGAAATATTAAGCCATGCTCAGTTACGCCGAGGTATGAATGAATGTGTGTATGTACATGATGAACCGTTCAGGGTGTAGTCCAACCTTGTGTCCAGTGTTCCTCCAGATCCACTGTGACCCTGACCAGGATATAACACTTACTGGAGAATAAATAAGTCAACACTCTGCTCTTAGTTGCTATCAATTAGCATCAAGTCTCCTAACCGGATTCCTCTGACAGCTGTTTTGTAGAAGATGTGCAGATAAGCAGTCGATCTGTTAGCCCTTGCGCCTTGCACAGATCCTCATTGTTCTTTTATCCGCACTGGACTTGGCTCATCATTCTGCTGTGGCAATAAACCATGTTTTATGGTCCGGAGTGCGTGTGTTTACAAAAATGCCGTGAATCTCAAGAGTGCCTGGTGCTGAGCACAGACCTCCTCAGTCCTGATCCTGAAATTGAGTAATAATGTATGCGTCTTTCTTGACTTAATTCGTCTTTAGATTAGACTTAGACTTCTCTTGACTTGACTTGACTTAGCTTAATGAAAGGAAAAGGCTGGGAATTATGAGCTCAGAATTAAGGCTACATCTAGTAATGATTACGTAAAGCATACTTCCATTTAGCCTTCATAACACATTCAAACGTATTGCAAATATCATTTACAAAGCAGACTCAGACGCGCACCTTGCATAAGTATTCACCCCCTATGAGGCAAATCACAGATTTCTATTAAATAATAATGTGCTCATTATAGTCTATGATTATTAATTCTAACTCATTATCATTTCTCTACTAATAGCTAATTCACCAGGAATTTTATAGTGGATACTTCAAATAATCAAAACCTAATAATGCACCAGTTAAAAATCTCCATTATGATGTTGAAGTTTCTGTAAGGAGACATTTACATAGCATTTTTGGAAGGAGTCTCCAGTGTCAGCACTGCTGTAACATGAGTGATAACAGGAACTAACTTGATTCACGAATTATTACATGAACTTCCACATCTTTACATGTCACTATAAACGAATCTACTATGAACGGTATGTCATTCTTTAAAGGTCCACTATGTAGGATCTATCTGGCTCTATTAGAAGGAATGGAATATAGTAGTCATGAGTATGATTTAGTGTATAATTAGCTGTAACTATGAATTGTTGTGACTTCATGAGCTTAGAATGAGCCCTTTGTATGTACATAGGCAGCAGGTCCACTTCCACAGAGCCGCCATGTTGTATCACTTCAATAGCCCAGAACCCCAAACCTCCAGAGGGCGCCTTCCGCATTTCGTGTTTTTATAAGTGGAAGCGTGAATCCGGAAAGAGGACAAAGAAGAAGAAAGAAGAGGAAGCACTGTTTGCTGGTGCTGGCTAACAGGTTTGAGAAGCCACATTTAGAAAAACGTAGGATCGTACTTATTATTTAGCACGGAAAAAGCAAGGCCGTGTGAGTACTAGTACTTGTAAGTACGCTACGGATACCTGACAGCCACCATACATTCTAATACACTCTTGGAAAGGGAGGGGTAAGGGGCATTCAACTGCAATCAACTGAATTCTACATAGTGGACCTTTAATAAATAAAATATTGTAATCACTGGCTGTGGAATAAGAGCAATAAAACAAATTCAGGGTTTTTCCTCCGTCATTGGGGTTTTTTTTTTTTTGTTTTGTTTTTTTGGGTCATTGTTTCATTGATTGCTACTATTTTGTGAAACAAAAACAAACGTGGCAAAAGGGAAAAATATAGTGCAAGTCTAGTTTGTTAGAGCAAATCAACCTCTATTTGGGGAACTAAGTGTCTCTACCTAGATATGATTTTTCAGTTGTTGCTTTGTTTTGGAGGTCGCTGCAGTTTTTTTGCTAGTAGTTGTTAGGGCAGATATAATATACTTCTAACAATAGCAATAAAATTGATGGAATAGGAAAACTATTCCTCATACCTAAGTCCTATGTAACCCATGTATCATACAAGGCAGGCCTGTGAGGAAAAAGCAACATAGGTCTAAGGAACGCTCAGATAGCGGTGTAAACGCTGCTATTGTGCATGCAGTATACAAAAGAGGCAGCGAATTTCCGCACTTTTCATCTGAGAGGAAATTTCACCGCGGTGTCCGCCACACAATGTTCTAGGAAGGAAAAACATTGAATTATAGGAAAGAGGAATAAAGCACTTTGTGGCATACTGGTATAGGAAAATAATCAACTTTAGGTTCCTTACTTTAATATATTAAATCATTTACGATGGCTAATCTGTAATAGATTTATAATCTTTTATCTGTTAAAGTGTTCTATTTGTCGTTGTTCAGCAAATGTCAGATCTGGAATCCAAAATTCAAGAGAAAGCCATGAAGGTGGACATGGACATTTGTAGACGCATCGACATCACAGCCAAGCTGTGCGACGTGGCCCAGCAGAGGAACTCGGAAGACATGAGCAAGATGTTTCATGTCAGTGCTTCTAGAGCTCCTGCTGACCACAAAGGGGTATGGATACGTTTACTACTGTACACATTTCATTATAGTGTTAAGCTAAATTGGTATGTATTTCTGACTTGATGAAATGCAGATTTAATTATTTTCCTGGTCTGTGATTTGCATCAAGTCAATACAATGCTTATTTTGTGTTCTTTGTTACACTACTGCTTATCCTAATTTCATTTTGCATGATTACCGGAAGGTCTGGTAACAACATGATGGCTGAGTAAGTTGATAAAGGCCATTTAAACTGATTGCCAGAGTACTAAACTATAGGATCAATGACATTAGTGTGCTTTATTTAGGATAAATCACCAATAGACCAGAGGGATCGTTTAACTGTTATTCATTGCTGCTGGTTTCCTGAAGATGAATATTCTCTTTGTCAGACTCTGCTGATATGAAAAGGTAGTTAAGTTTTGCGTGTGTTTGTGTGTTTAAGGTGTCTGCAGCATGTAAAAAGAAGGAGCGTAAGGCTGTTTCTGATGAGGAGAATGCTGAGGAGGCAGACCGCGAGCACGCTGAGAAGGAGGTTCCTGGATCTCTGAACATTACTGATGAAATGAAGCGCATGCTCAGTCAGCTGTGAGTGCTATTCTGTACATAAACCTGCAGGCAGACTTTTGCAGATATTGCAGACCTGCAGATATTGTATTGTAGGAGTGTCAAACTCATTTTCGGCATTGAGACACATTACATTAGTCCAAAGTCAAGTGGGTCAGCAAGGCATGAATATCTTCTCTTAAATGTGTTCATACAGTACGTCAGAATTTATCTAAAGGGTCCAGTCTGAATGCACAAAAGGACTGAATGCATATGATTTACAAAACAGATGACCACTATAATTCATTACCGAAAAAATTTTTTCCCCCCAATTTATGGTTTTACCTGACTGGTCACTTTATTAGGAACAGTTGTTCATTCATACGATTATCCAATCAGCCAAATCATGTTGCAGCAGCACAATGCATAAAATCATGCAGATACAAGTCGAGCGTTTGAGTTCCTGTTCACTGATTTAGTGACTTTGTGACTTTCATGGTTGTTCGTGCCAAATGGACAAGTTTGAGTATTTCAGAAACTAATGAAATTCAAATAATAGATCTTTACAAACATGGCTAGTGAAGAAAGCATGTTGAAATGTTGAAAATTGAGACGGATTAGGCTTTAACAGCAGAAGACCACACGGAGTTCCACTCCTGTCAGCCAAAAACAGGAATCTGAGGCTCACAAACACAGGGCAGTTGAAGATTGAAAAAAAGTCCAGCTGAGGTTCTTCCAGTCTTGGGTTGCTAATAAAGGATTACATATCACTGACACATTTTGTCAGTAGCTGAGTTTATGGCTTTGGGTTTATTGCTGTTTCCTCCTGGACCGACAGAGACTAATTCAACTGAAAGACTCGAAAAAAGAATTATTGTCCACAAGATGATTTTATTTCAAAACACAGATTCAAATATCAGTATGTGGACCAAATGATCAGACCAGTCCTAGCCCATGGGTGTATGTTTGACACCCGATCTATTTAGTATATTCGAGTTCAGTGCAGAAGTTTGCTTACTCTTTGAAGGCAAACGAATAAATTTATAGCAATAAAACATTCACATATTTGCATTTCCTTTTCTTAACATGACACACTTATTTTTTAATAACTTAGTTCACTAATCTTTGTCTTTATGATGTAATATTTGCTCCTGCACATTATTCTAGTGTACATCTGTCTGAGATAATCGTTAGTGTGACATCTGAAGAACAAGTGGTCAAACGGTTGTAGGATTTATATAGAATTATCATTGTAACCAGGAGATAAACTGAATAGATTTTGAAATGAATGGGTCAAAGTCACAGCAAGAACGAACGTCTGGACTAGTTTTTCTTTTATAGCTTCCTGAACAGGAACAGGAATCTTGTTGATGTTTTAAAACTCCAGATGTCATGCACTGCCTTTTTAAAAAATCAAGTCTGGAGACCAAGAAGGTCACAGCAATGCTTTAATTTCATTCATTTAGTTAGTTTAGTTAGTAGTCTGTCTTATGTTTTAGATTGTTTTATAGCATTGTAGAATTTCCTTTTTCTCTCTGTAGGTTAGTTGCAAAATAGAGGTAAATTGTCACCCTGGGTGATACAAATCTTTGCTCTTGGGCGAAAATAATCATTAAATTCTAACGCCATACTGCCACCTAGTGGTCACATTGTGGTAAACATTTTTTTTAAGTTGCCTGCACACAATTATTTTTGGACTCCTTAAAACTGTGGTGGAGCCTGCTTTGGGTTTCCTTTCACTTTCCTCACCCGCTCCACCTGTGTGTGTAGAATTAGCTCAGATAACTGCTTTGTCGCCAGGAGGGAGACATTCGAGTTTGACGATGACTGTGACAGTCTGGCCTGGGAGGAGACCGAAGAGACTCTGCTCCTGTGGGAGGACTTTACCAACAGCCCTGTCGTTACCACCTCCACCACTACTGCTGCTGCTGCCGGCGCACACTCTAG
>JAQQZR010000015.1:9260347-9274981 GCA_030068235.1 Notoglanidium macrostoma | reverse complement strand
AATTTAGAGTAGCCAGTTGACCTAATCTGCATGTCTTTGGACCGTGGGAGGAAACCGGAGCACCCGGAGGAAACCCATGCATGCACGGGGAGAACATGCAATCTCCGCACAGAAAGGCACCCTGGGTGACCCGGGGATCGACAGTGCTAACCACCGCACCACCGTGCCACCAATATTTGTTTATTGTTTGTTTATATTTGTATATTTTTTGGACATGAATAGAAAAATTCTTATTCTTTTAAACCATCTTTTATTATAAACCTACACTCTCATTCCTGCTTACAGTAAAACTCTTCTCAAACACTAAAACACTGCAAAAATTCAATTCTTTATTCTCAGCTAATGAGACTTAAAGACATTTGCAGAATGAAGATTTTTTTTTTTTCCATAAAGTGCAGAAATGTGATTATTTTTAGACATTATTATTAATTTTATTTAAAAAGTCATGGATCACATGGCCATGGCCCATATTAGCGCTGTTGAGAGTACAGATGCACTGATCTCTACACTATCCATTGCTAAGACAAAGACAATACCTTTGGTGCTCACTTATCATCCTGCTAATATAAATATATTAATAATTCCCTCAAATTATTGGCATTATTATGGGCTATTTTATGTTTATTCATACTAACTATAATCCCACTTAAGTCCATTTCAGTTCCATGTTGCAGCATTACAAATGTCTGATTGTTCTCTGCTTCAGACACTCTCCATTCTTTAACTCTGGAGCAAGCAGCGACTCAGGAAATGCAGAAGACTTGCAGGATGAACTGGACAGGGATGGAGAGAAGGACAAGGACATTGTTGTAAAGAGCGATGGAGAGACAGATGTATACAGGGAGGTCAGCTGATGATCCTCAACATTACATCCCTCTTCTTCCACAGTGACACAGGGGGTAGCGTCTCTGCCCCAGTCTTCCAGGGTATGCATCTCTGTGGATTTCAGAGATGGGGCTACATGTGCTGTCCCAAATTGGGATTAAATCAGTTTATCTACTGAAACTCTCTCTTATTTATTTTTCTCAGCACTGCCGTGGCATGGCTCCATCTTCTCTTGTTTTCTTTCTTACTGGCTTGTACATCTACAGTATACACATCTTTCAACATTCTTTCCTTTTTTTTTAATAGTCTGCTTCAGAGGTAATCATGAAATCCAGTTTTTGTTATTCACCAACAAATCAGATCATAAATACTGTGTTTTATACATTTTAGAGGAAACATTGCAGATAATCACATAGGCGCAACATATAAGCCACTACACTAAGGTTAGACAACATTGCACAATTGTTCACAGAGCACTATGCAATAAGCTTCTATGGACATGCAGTGAACTGTTTGAAGTTTTTGTTTGTTTGTTTGTTTGTTTCCAGGGAGATTCATTGTATTTGTGAAAAAGTGCCCTGTCCTTGTTTTACCTGTAATGCAGACGGTTCAGTGTTCAGAGAAAGCTGATGCCAATTAGTAGAAAACCAAAAACCCTTGTGCCTGCAACTCTGTTTTGTACAGTAACTCTGTTGCCTTATTAGATTTATTTTCTTTAGCTGTGATTTTCAAAATCTTTTAGAATTGATCAAAGTTAATAGCAGAAAACATGGTGACATGTACAAAAACATCAAGCAAAACAGTACACTTTTTGGTCATCAGTGAAGTTAAAATGTGCTTATTGGTATTACTACTAGTATCATTATTGATGTTGATTTTTGGAGTTTTTCTGTGTGGATATTCTCTGTATCTTTATTAACGTCTTGTTTAGAGTTTACTTTAATTAGAGACTTTTAATCACTAGTTTTGTTTTTTAATTTATGGAAAAGAGTCATTCCTTATGTTTTATCTTCTGCTTAATGGTCACTTAATAAATCATTATTTATACACAGCTGTTGCTCTTTCTTGCTTTTCTTTTAGATTATTTATTTTCCTGTCTACTTGCAGTGTGGTATAGCATAACCCAATAAATTACATTAGCTCTATATTTGTTTTCTAATATGTTAAATATCTGAAATAGTGTTTGTGACAATTGAATAGTGTGTGGAATTCAGGGTAACACTTTCTCTGAAGAGTTTGTGAGTTGATGATTCCTTGTAGGCATTTTTATAAGCTCTAATATTGCTTCAAAAAGATATAATAGGCTAACCTGTAAATAATTCCTTAATAACTTCTAATCATGCCGTAACATTCCTATTCACTATAATGCCATGTGGTTTACTGCATAATTCTAATAATGATAAACAATAATGTAAACATTTAAAATCTCCGCACTGAGTGCTTGAGGTAAGGTGAATATGTTCCACTAGAAGGCTAAAGTTGGTGAACGAACTCTGATGTTGGCTTTATAGTCCAATAATCAATATTGGAAGTGGTTGCTATGGTATCCCTGGTGGATGCAAGGGTACTGCAGGGTGATTACTAGGATATTCCTTGTGGATGCTATATTATCCTAGGTGTTGCTAGGCAGTTCCTATGATGTTCCTAGTGGTTGTTAGGGTGTTGCTAGGTGGTAGCTGCAGTATCTTTCGCAGGTGGTTGCTGTCATATTCCTGGTGGTTATTAGGGTGTTACTATTTGGTTGCTATGGTAGTCCAGGTAGTTGTTAATATGTTGCTAGCTGGTTACAGTGAAATTGCAGATCATTGCTAAAGTGTTGTTTGCTGGTGGCTGTGATATTTCTGGTGGATGCTGTGGTTTCCAGATGGTTGCTAGGTTCCTTGTTGGTTGCTGTCATATTCCTGGTGGTTATTAGGGTGTTGCTAGTTTGTTGTTATTAAACAGCAAGTGGTTATTATAGTGTTGCCAGGTTCTTGCTATGGCATTCCAGGTGGTTGCTAAAGTGTTGCAAGATGGTTACAATGACACTACAGGTGGTTGCTAGTATGTTGCCAGCTGGTTGCTATGGTAGTCCATGTGGCTGATAGGTGATTGCTACAGTTGTGGTCAGAAGTTTACATACAGTCATCATGGACCTGAATGTCATGGCAATATTGGGCTTTCACTGATTTCTTCCAATCTTTGCTAAAAGCATGAGCACAACATTCCTGTATAGGATCTACTACTGTGTGGCATTTCATGGTTCTACATCAAAAAATGTGACCCATGAGTTTGGGAGAGAGGAAGAAGAAGAAATGAAGTGGCTCTGCCTGTGGTAAAACACTTACATTTTGCCATGTAATACACTACTTTATTGTAGCCAAACATAATGGTGCAAAAATGAAGGATGTTTATTCTAAAACTACATGTGGAGTATTTGTCTTTTTTACACCGCATGGCATTGTGGGGGAGCATGGTGGTGCAGTGCATAGCCACCCCACAGCTCCTAGGTCCCTGGTTTGATTGTGAGCTCAGGTTACTCTTTGTGTCAAGGTGTATATGTTCTCCCCATGCCTGTGTGGGTTTCCTCTAGGTTCTCTAGTTTGCTGGCACTGTATGCAGGTAGGTTCATATGTGTGAGTGAGCGTGTGAATGGTGCCGTGAAATGGATTGGTGTCCCATCCAACCAGAATGAAGCGGCTACTGAAGCAGAATGAATTAATGAAACACATCATTAATAAAAGTTGTGATTTATGAATATGGGCTTCATGGAAAGTTAAAAAAATTGATAATAAACTGGACATTTTACCAATTATGAAAGATATATATCAATTCATTTTTGTTTTGTTTTGTGATACTAACACTGACCTGTCGTAGTTTTTGGTTTTGGTTTGTGGCCACTTGAAAATTAAGTCATTAAGGACACATGATAATGGTTCTCCAGGCTCATCTCTTTTACATGAATTTGCCTCTGTCACAAAGAGGCATCTATAGTGTCAAGTGCTGACAGTCTCTTGTTTATCCTATACTGTGAAAATGCGCTGGTGCTCAGGCAAATTGACCTTCAGTGGTTGAATAATGATACACTGAGCTGTAATTCTATCCCCTTCAGTTAAAAGAATTTGGATAAAGAGTTTAATTAGGACCTTGTATCTCTGAGGTCCTAATTAGAATATGGCAGGGGAAAAACAAGCCTGTATCAAGTCTCATATTCAAAATTTTAATGCACCTGTCTGCAGCGGTCTGTTTCCACTGTTTATTAAACAGTCTACACGGGAAATGTGGAGAAAACAGTTTTACCTTAAGACCTGATTAAATAATTCATTAAGCACAATGATTTTCACCTGACACCTGAGTATATTTGATAAATTAGGCATTAGAAATGACCAGTCATGACTATGCTTTATGGGTCAGTACTCAGTTACTTAGTATGTTATCAGGTACTATCTACTACTACTACTACTACTACAATATCAGACCCTTTTCCATTACATTGGCTTAATGTATGTACTATTTCTTTAAATAGGTGGTAAACACAATGGTAAGAAACAAATGAGCTTATGCAAATCCAGTGTTTCAGTCACAATAACACTTTTGTACATGCAAATCCACATCCATCAGATGGTAGAAAAGGAAAATGGGGGAGTGGGGAAGAAGCAAACGAGTGTGATCTCTAAAGAGCATCCGTGCTGACAGTATGGGCAAGCTCTTGTTTGAATCTCTGTTGTTGGTGTGTTTCTGGAGTTGCTGTTATGTCACTGGACTCCAGCTGAAAGGAAATATTACCATCTATGGCATGTTTCCTCTCCATAATGTAGGTGCCACCGTCTCGACAATACCTCAAATGGCTGACTGTAAAGGGTATGACTTATTCATGCATACAGAAGCAATTTGCTCATAATAAAAAGTTGTGCTTCATGGAATGTTCTGCTATGGGTTTTGCAGAGGAACTGCCAACAGCCATGGATACTTCTTAGTACAGGCTCTGCGTTATGCTGTGGAGGAGATCAACAACAACAGTCAGCTCCTTCCTGGTATCACTCTAGGCTACCAGACATATGACACTTGCTCACTTCAAGCTAGTATTCTGGGCACAGTGACTCTCTTGGCTCAGCAGTATAACAGAGTGAAAGTGAAGCCTAGTGCGATTGTCCTCATCGGACCCGACAGCAGCAGCTACTGCTTCACTCCAGCTGCTGCACTCGGTAGCTTTCTGATGCCTGAGGTACTGCACACTGGTGCTTACTTTTAATATCTGTATATAACAAGAACATTTCACCATATTACCTTTTCTTATATTCATATCACATTTGTATCAAAACGTTTTTATTCATGTACTGAGAATTAAATAGTCTCAGTCCTAAATATTTTAGTGATTATTATCATTTTTATACCTTATTACACTTACTACAGACATAAGGCTAATGTGCAGACTAAAAGCTCATTTATTTATGTCAGCTTGAGCTGTGCCATTATTTATTTTATGTACAGTGCCCTCCACAATTATTGGCACCCCAATTTACAAGATTAGTAAAAAAGGGTTAGAAAAAAAGCAACTTTTGGTGAAGTAGCTTCATCTCACACTGGAAAAATGAGAAAAGTTTTTAATTGAAATACATTTATTCAGAGAAAAATAAATCCTTCATCAATCCAAAAGGCAGACAAGCAAAATAAGAAATTATGAAAACCCAAGAAAACTGATGGAGCACCTCATAGAATTGGAAAAACAGACTTTGCAAAGTGTAAAAGTTCCAACAGCTGTAATTAAGGAACCTGAAGCAGAGAATCTGGAGAGGCTAATTACAGCGGATGTAAAGAAATTATAATACCGAAGAGGTTTTGTGGGAAGCCATAACAATGATAAAAAGCAAAACAAAGCTAAACCTTGAAATTATATAATGAGTTTTACATAACTAATTTTGATTTATTGCATTTTTACATACAGGCCTAACTACTCAATGGTGTCATTTTTATTCCTTAAATTTTACAGATCTCATATGAAGCTACAGATGAATTGCTGAGCAACAAACAGTTGTACCCATCTTTTTTTCGCACCATCCCCAGTGATAAAAACCAGGTGAAAGCCATGCTCGAGATTCTTGCAAGATACAACTGGACCTGGATAGCCCTTCTCGGCAGTGACAATTCATATGGCTTGCAGGGAATGTTGAGTCTGTCACAGCAAGCATCAGATTTCAATATCTGCATTGCATATCAAACAGTGATTCCAACCCTCCAAATAGACACACAGCAGCAGATGCGAGAAATTGTCAAGAATATCATCAAAACCAAAGTAAATACCATAGTAGTCTTTTCAAGCAAGAGAATAGCCAGTGGCTTTTTCCCATTTGTAATAGAGCAGAATGTGACGGGGAAGGTGTGGATCGGGTCTGAGGACTGGTCACTGGCACCCTTAGTGTCTGGAATCCCAGGAATCAGTACTATTGGAACTGTTGTGGGTGTGTCTATAAAATATATACCTTTTAATGGGTTCCAAGATTTTGTAAACCAAGCCATGACTAAGCTTAAAGACATGAGTGTTGAAAAAAGTTTCAGTGAAATGAGCATCCCATGCTTACAGAATACAGACTTGTACCAAATGGCGTCTGCACGATATCCTCTGTCGGAATATGATATTACCTCTTCATTTAATGTGTATAAGGCAGTATATGCAGTGGCTCATGCATTGCACCAGGCGCTCAGGTGTGATTCTGAAAAATGTCAGAACACTGAAATGCAGCCATGGCAGGTCAGTGTTTAAAATATGTTTGATTCAGGAATGTCTTTTGAAAATACAGTATGGTGTTTAAATTGTAGTTCAATTTTATTTTAAACTCATAACTTTATAAGACTTACATACATCTTTTAGTTATTTGCAATTTTCTTTGTTTCAGCTCTTCCAATATTTAAAACAAGTACAGATTTCCATCAGAAATACAACATTATCTTTTGATCAGTATGGAAACCCACCAACAGCATATGACATTGTCACATGGATATGGATTAATAAAACATGGACCCTCAGAAAGGTGGGATCATTTACATCAGAGTCCTCTGATCTTCAGGTGGATGCTTCACAGCTACAGTGGGTGGGACATGTTTCAAATATAATCTATATATGTGATGTATGTCTCCAGTTTTGGTTTTATGCCCACTAGCAAATAAAAATGTAAATTACAGAATGGTCGAATGGAATTTATCATTACAAACACTTCCTAAAATGCACCAAATAGATTGTATGCTATATCAGAATTGTATATTTTTGCCTACCCAGATGCCTGAGTCACGTTGTTGCCCAGAATGTCCCTATGGGCAGAGACAAGTGCAGATTGGACAACACAAATGCTGTTTCAAGTGCATAGAATGTCCGGCTTCCACTTTCCTCAACAAGACTGGTGAACACACTAACAATATATCAAACATATTAAAGTGGACGAGAAGAGGACAAACTGTACTTCAGTATAATACCACTAGATGGCGGTCACTGCATTGCTTTCCAGTGTCACATGGAAATGGAAGTGTCTAGTGTCCAATGGAAATGCTGCTGTGAATGTCCCTTTTTAAATAATACACCTTACCCAGCATAGGGGGTCAACCAGGGAAGCAGTCATGGGTCCAGACAGACAGCTTGGGGTTGCCAAGATGATTTTTGTAGTCCAAGCCCAATCTCACTAATAATGAGAGGCTAGATCTAGATTAATACCTTTGTAATTTTCCAAGCAAATACTTCATTTTTCTGCTTGTTTTATCCCAGGCTCTACCTTCTGCCAGCCCTGCAGCAAGGATCAATGGTCTCCATCTGGGAGTGAGCACTGTCTACAGAGAACAGTTCTGTACCTGCAATGGAATGACTCACTGGCCATTGTTCTCCTGGTTCTTCTGGCACTGGCGCTGCTGCTCACCTTGGGCACTGCTCTTATCTTCATACTCAACCTGAGCACCCCAGTTGTAAAATCTGCAGGTGGCAAGACATGTCTGCTAATGTTGTCGTCTCTGACCATAGCTGCCTGCAGCTCATTGTGCCTTTTCAGCGCGCCCTCTCGAGCGTCCTGTCTGTTCAGAAAGTCCCTCTTCATCTTCACTTTCACTGTCTGTCTGACCTGCATGACTGTTCGTGCCTTCCAGGTTTGTAAACTTATTAGGAAGTCAGTCTTGGCGAGAGTGTACAGTATTCTGGTTCACAACTTCAGTTCTTGAGTAGAACACCTCTGTGCTTTCTCCTTGCAGGTGGTGTGCATATTCAAGTGGTCTGCAAAGCTTCCCAAGTTCTACGATACTTGGGCCAAAAATCAAGGCCCTGATATCTTCATCCTGGTCACCTCTTTGGCTACGTTCTTCATCTCTGTTCTCTGTGCAAGCGTAAATACACCTCTCCCCTCAGTGGACTATGACTTCTACTTTGACAGCATTGTATTAGAGTGCAGTAAAACTATGTCTGTAGTGCTTCCACAAATTCTGTATGTGTCTACATTGACTGTAATTTGTTTTTGTTTGAGCTACATGGGTAAAGACCTACCAGCAAATTACAGCGAGGCTAAGTGCATCACATTCAGCCTGATGATATATATAATCTCCTGGATCACTTTCTTCACCACCTACAGTATTAATAGAGGAACTTTAAGTATGGCCTTGGAGGTGGTTGCCATACTTTTTAGTGTACTTGGAATACTTGGTGGATACTTTATGCCTAAAATGTACATCATTTTATTACAACCCAAAAAGAATACCACTGCCCACTTTCAAAATTGTATTCAAATGTATACCATGACCAAACAGTGAAACTCCAGCTGAAGCATATGACTCATTTAATGTAATTATAAAAATCGTGCTGCAGTGGTAGCTGTTTACGATGTTGTCTTTTTTCCACTTTATCTGCTTGGTATATGCTTGGATCCTTTGTAATCTGAAGGAGAATTAATATTTATTCATTCTTTTTAGATGCATAAGACATGCTACAGCTTAATTTAACATGTAACAACCATCTGTTCCGAACACTACTCATTCATTTTGGAAATTGTTTTGAATGAAAGTTTCAATATGTACCTGCTTTAAGTAAGACTCCACCCTGAACCACATTAAATATGTTCACTTTGAAATATTTCTGATGTGATTAGTGATTCTGGTGCTAATTTGTTGGTGTTGCCGTCACTTTTGTTTTGTACAAGGTCACATGGGGCATTGCTAGTGCAGTTACAATGTTGTTTAATAGGAGACAAAATGCAAACATATGTGGTAATCATCAAGTGATTAGCTCCTAAAAACAACAGCTTCTTTTCTCATTCACCATTTTCCAGCAGCATTCAAGGTCATATTAATGAGAAATTCAACATAGTATTAATGCATACAACAAAGAGTTCCATAAGTGCAGCTATATGATTACAGCAGAGATCGGGCTTAGCTAGTTAGCTGGAAAACCCAGTGTTACAGCAGCAGACAATAAACAATAGACAAAATAATACAACGACAAAAGACAATATAGCAGCAGAAAATAAAAATAAATTACTATGAATATAAAAACTGTACATATGTACAGTACATGTCAGGTTATAACAGTGTGCAAAATGTCACTACGTAGCACTGGACTGAGGACAGTGAAGAAATCAGTGCAGGAAAGGATTACAGATGAAAACTACAGAGGAGCTGAACAGATGAATTAAAATCATCGATAAACAATCTGATAGCTGAGAGGAGGAAGGACTCGTGAAAGCATTCCCTTCTGCACTGTGGCAGAATGAGTCTGCTGCTTATTGTACTTTCAGCATGGAGTGAGTGTATGGATGACTGAAAATTTGAAGCAAGGGCTATTTCCCATTGGCACCACTACAAGCAAGTAGTCAAATAGCATTGTGGGTAATGTAGAGAACTGTCATAGTGAAAATAGACCAAAAAGTTGAAACCAAAAAGCCAAGTTCATTACAAAATAAATCTCAGATGACATTAAAGATCATGTGCTAATTATAAAGATTAACGTTTAAGTGCATGGTGGATTTTTCCTTTTAAACCTGATCTTTATCTTATAGATTACCATAGCAGATGTTGTAAGTCTCACTGCTTAGTACAAGCTCAGTAAAACAGTAAAAGTACACCAGGTGTCACAGGTCTTTGTTTTCCATCAGTATAATCATACAGTGTATATTACCTTATCCATCTCCATTCGTCACTATATACACACACAGGTTCTTAGTCACCAGAGACAGATGACAAGATGAAAAGGGGAGGTCATTACCATTGACTGCAGAATGTGTGAGTAGGCTGACTGGGTGCGTTTCCCACACTACTCTCCTATTCAGTGTGTAATATTCTCAAGAGGCTAACGCTGTAGACGTGTGTCTGTAAGATGGAGGCTGAATGCAAGACAACATTTGGGTTTAGGCCTGTTTTAGGGTCTGAAAGGAAGTAAATCCTCATATCATGCATTACCTAGTCATTGTAAGCCAGTTTAGGCTTGGTTTCTTTAAAATGCAACAGATATGGTTGAGATTTGAACTGATATAAAATTTCATTTTAATAAAACCAAATGTTTTGAATTTGAAAAGGTGTCCAGATAAGAGGTCAATAAATTACCAAAGGATTTCATATAAAAGGAAATTCTACACAGTGAATATTTTATTTGAAAAATAAAATTTTATTAAGAAAGATAAGAGCTCGCTTATACAAAAGGAATTATAAAAATATGTTAAAACACAAGATATGTTAAGTACAATATGCATGCACGCTCACACACACTGTTTAGATTGGATCCTTTATCATAGGTTCTCTTAATCGTAATTTAACATTGTGCTGCACTTGCAACATAGTGAGAAATATTCTCCAAAACACCTGGAAATACAACACAAATTCATAGATCTGATTTGCATACCATATAGACTCCACTGGAGTAAACTGTAGTTAAAAATATACAGACATCACACAAACCATGTACAAACCATTTGCTCTAGAAAATAAAAGTAGAAAGAAGAAAATAAAAACTAGAAAAAAATGATACATGGGGGAAACATCACATCAAGAGACAAACATCTATATCTAATAAGGCCACAGTCTTTAAAGTCTTCTGTCTCACTGATGACACAAAAAAACACAAGATTTTGCCAATCAATATGATGGCAAAACTTAAATCCTGGAAATTTATATCTCCTACTTTCTTGAGGGACATGAACATCACTGTTCCTCAGGGTTTGTCAGTCCTCCATGATTCTACCAGGGTCTCCAGACAGGCCTGTCTGGTTGTTGTTGATTGGCATGGCTGTTTTTGGAGAAGCTGTGCACAGATAACGCATGACTGTATTCTATGCTGGACCTCTGGTAGATTTGTTGGACTTCCTGGGTAGACTGTCCTCTGTTGGAGTTGATGTTAAGGAAGTGCAGAGACTCCCTCCAGCATTGAGAGTAGCCTTGGTTATAGTCTCTCTGAGACAGTGCTCCCGGAAGCCTTTGCTGCTGCTTCAGAAAGCTGACAGTCATCTCCAGGATGTCAGCTTTCTCCAGCTTGGTGTTTGGGTCTTGGCTGCAGAGCTCCTTCTCCAACAGCTTCTTCAGCTGATCTATGCAATTGTTGATTCGATCTCTTCGCATCTTTTCTACCATTGGCTTTCTCAGCTGTAAGTAAAAAAGAAAGCATTTGGTCAGAACAAAAAAAGTCAGAACTTTAGATATAAAAGTTATAACACCTAAAAAGAAAAAAAACCCATACCTTAAATTTGTCCTTATCAGTAAATCTCTGACGGTCAAAGGCGGAACGTATAACGTATGAGTGCGGAGCCATGCTGGTCTCTGTCTCTTCCTGGGCTGCAAAGTGAGTTTTGGGACTGTGTGAGGGTCAGTGCCCTGTATTTATAGATGGCCATTTCCATTACAAAGCCATGTGGCTTGTGCTGCATTGCTTTTCCCACACTCCAAGAGCAGAGGGTTGGCTCATCACAACAATAGGAGACATTCGCTTTATGGTTAGGCGGCTGCTTAGTGAAAGTCTCCCAAGGTATCAGCGGCCTGTTATTATCTGAGAACTTTCTCTTAAGCTCTGGGAAAGTTTTGGGGCTAGTGAAGACATTTGGCTGTTTTGTTTTGCATGAACAATTTGACGATTTCTGAATATTCTGAGCAGCCTACGCTGGGGCTTATACTAATTAAATATTAAAGAACTAAAATAATAATTTTGTTCCTGACTAGGTCTAGGTTTGTTTCCTTAATCACTTCATAATTTGATAGCTTGATTTCTAGGTCGGTGTTTCTGGTTGTGTGTATAATGCTACTACTAATAATAAGTAATATTAATAAATTTATAAATATTAATAACATATGCTAGTGCGTAAATACATTTAAAGTGATCATGTTTTAGAGAGAGAGAGAGAGCAGTAATTTCCCTTTAATGTCCTATAGGCTACAACATTTCTAACACTTAGCTTACAGGAGTGTGACACGTGACTAACATGCTGGCGTGATGACGGCACGTGGTTGAAGCGTGCACCTTAATGAGGCTCGAGCATACAGCATTATAACTTTTGTTTGTTATATATAAAGATTTGGCGCATATAAATACTTGAACTAATTCTTTTTTGCGCAGATCTCACAAACAACTCCCCAGTCCATGCATAGACTAAAGACACACTAAATAGAGTATTAAATAATGCCTTTTTTACTGTATGAAGTCGCGACGCTGAGACACCCATGTGCCTGCTTCCGGAAATGACACTCAGAGAGGAAATTTTTAAAGCGGTGGGTGCGACACGCGAGTAGGGAAAAATAAAATGCGATCACACCTACGTTTGAAATAAACAACGCTCTGCTTGTCTGAGCAAGAAAGTAATAAATAGTGGGCGCGTGTGAGCTGTGTTGCAGTGCATCTGCCCTGAGATTTGTGCATGTGCTTCCCACGCTCCTCACCATCAGCACCAGACACACTGTCTGCTTGCTCAAAGGCATGGCTTTTGTTTCACGTACAAGACAAACGCCTGGCTGAGTGTGGGAACATGCCTGGCTTGCTGTCTACAGTGTTGAGAATCAGTGTAGCTCTGATCACCACCACTGTTCCTGTGGATCACACAAATTCATAATCAAATCAGGAAAATAATCTTGAAGACAGAACTACATTCTTCCTGAGTGCACAGATTGGTATTTGCAAGCAGCAGGATCAGTAGAATGTGTAGCCAAAGTAACTTTTAAAAGTAGTGAGAATTTGCTTCCAAATTGATTTGTATAATTAACTGCTTAATATGGACATCTTTGAGACAGTTTATTTATAAATTGTATTTAGAAAATGATGTCTTGTAAGGTGAGTGTGCAATGATTTGGACATTTCACTTTTATACAAATGTTATTTTATTAACATTAAGAATTTACTGGTATATTGGATATATTATCTTAAAAGCCAGCCTGATTATTCATAGTGGATAACGTATGAGGCTATTTATAATGCATAGACAACAGGTGGGTCAATCCAAGGCCAAGGACCTTTGTTGAGGTTCCCATCATCCTATGTGCAGTCACATCTTAAATCAAACAGAACCACAGTAGTGCACTGAATGGTCCATCAGAAATGACAATTGGTTCACTGTTTGGCTACAAAGACAATAACTGACCAGGTGGATGTGTCGGTCACTTTCTGAAAGCATGAAAGATGAGTTTGCATTTGTTATTATTTTATTGTGACCTTTTACCATGGGACGATTTAGATGAAACATTTCAGGTTTTTGAACACATAAAAATAGTGTTCAGTTTGGTACAATATTTGTAGGATTTTCTACAGTTAAATATTACATTGCACTTTAGTGATTACATGCATGTGTGTGCATCCTGAATGTGTAACCATAAAATGCAATTGGACAGAGACAACAATTTAGTGAGATTCTGTTGAAGTCTGTGTGAGAGGCCTATCTTCTCTTTCCCACAGTCTACCCTCAATAAAGAGACAAAAGAAGTGTGTCTTGTTACACATCACATTAGCCATGGTGTTTGATCTTCCTTTGTTTAAGGGGGAGTTTTACATGGCAAGACCATCTGGACCTGAAGGGCTTATATCCTCCCAAACCTTTCCCAAGATTTCTAACATTCTTCAATGACATATGCAGAGTTTCAAAAACCAGAACCAGTGTAATGCATCTTTATATAAAATATGACAGAATGCCAAAAAAAAGTTGAAATAGAAATAGACCATAAGCTTAAATCAAATCAATGTAGTCATTATTAAATTTGCAGCATTGTAACAACAAATACTATAAATCTCTCACTAAAACCTATAGTACATGATTACACAGAATTTAATAACAAGCACCTGAACATTCACTTTCTGCCCCTATTTGCAGATTTATTGACTTGTGTCATGAGCATGAGTCTTGTTTCTGAGATTATGTTGAGTAATTAGTGCAAGTGTAGCAACTGCATGGCTTTCCCACACCCCTTTCTTATGAACATGGACAATGGATGTGTGGCCCCTCATAGGAATTCAGTGTTTTGGTCAAACAGCTAATAATGATTGACAAGGATGAGAAAATATTCATGTAAAGAAAATTCAAAACAGTTGCAATTCATTTTTGGGTTGTAAATCTATAATTCGGCACACCAGAGATATGCAAGCAAGCAAGTATTTATGTATATACACGCAAGCAAGTATTTATGCTATTTATGTCAGGAGAGTCAAACTTTTTGCTATATGCTGCCTGAGCATATACTTTAATGAGGCACACATCTACACAGCTCTCATGGAGTGAATATGCAGAATGTGGGAAACTCATGCAAATCTGTTTTCAAACACTTGACATCCATCCATCCATTATCTATACCGCTTTATCCGTCTGGGTTGCGGGGAAGCTGGAGCCAATCCCAGCATCTTGGGGC
>JAQQZR010000015.1:9227273-9246327 GCA_030068235.1 Notoglanidium macrostoma | reverse complement strand
TATCTATCTATCTATCTATCTATCTATCTATCTATCTATCTATCTATCTATCTATATATCTATCTATCTATCTATCTCTTATATGGTCACTTATGACAAATTTTTCATAAGAAATGACTTATTTGAGTTTTTTTTACATTTCCCGCCTTGCCCTCTATCTTAGAGTGTGCTCTATTTCTTTTCAACTTTGACTGATGACATTTGAACACTTTCCCTCTTTCAGCACTTTCTGAAACCTGCCAACCCCCTAAACACACCCACAGCTGGCTGGCCTGCTGTCTATCCCTCGTTCACATGCTCCTGTTTCAGCAACAGGAATGTGGGAGCAGAGCTGCGACGAAGCTTCCCACACTTCTAGAATCAGGACATTGAAACTAAACACAAAGAAAGCGTGGCCCATTAGACAAAGCTAAAGCACTAAGCCCCCTACTCCAGACCTCCAGGCCAGCCATCTGGAGTGCTTCATTCGGTTACCACCCAGAGACTACACAATCTGCGCACAATCTGCAGGACTCGGATATCTTCAAACATCAGCCTGTGCTAATGAGAATTGGTTTGCAGTACGCAGCTATATATACTATGATGACGACCACTACAGTGGTGTGAAAATATTTTTTTAATATATGCAATGCCATTAAAAGCTCTTTAAGATTTTGCTTATATTGGAACACATCCATTGTGCATTATATATATAGATGCTAGTAGCTCATTCTAACTTTGGACAGATGTTTGGGCAGATATTCTAACTTACTCAGATCTTTTCCCACAGCATGTTACTGACAACATGAATCGCCTCTGTGTTGATTCACAACATTCAGAGCTGCTTTACAAACAATGACTTTAACGAGTGATTGACACAAAGGGAATGAAAATACCCCCTCCCTCCTGCTTATTAATTCTCAGCTACTGTGTACCAATTATTCCAGCAATTCATCCTTGTACCATTTTCTCATTCAAGCTTGCTGATTGGCTCAAAAGTGTGAGAACTTGCATCTCATTAAATGCCCTTGGTTTTTGTATAAATGCTGGCACAAAAGCAGGCAAAAGTCAGACTTCTCTACATCACCGACTCACTCTTGAACACCAGCCAGCCATCCATCATGAAAGACCTGCAAAAAAGGTATGCTTGTGATCACATTCATTAAAAAATAATATAGTACATATAAAATCTATAGACCTATTATGAATGAGCAGTCAGTTTTCTGATGTCTCTGGAGAAGCCTAGCATTCACAGTGATGTGCTTTTATTGTAAGATGCAAGCTCATGGCCTTGCAGAGCAGATGCACTAATGGTGTGGAACATCTCAAGACCCAGCTGCACAGTGGCTTCTCTCACACAGACCTGTGGTACAAGACAGTCTCACTCTTTACCCCAAAGAAGACGCCGATCTTCCATGATGGTTATTCCAAGTACTCTAGAGAGACCCTGCGGCTCTTCCCTGCTCCAGATGAAGATGTGCTCCCGCTCTGTTTTCAGCAGTGATGCACATCAGGACTTAAAAGCCAAACAACAATAACAAAACAAAAATAACTGTCTGGAATTTGACTGACTCTGGATGCTTCAACAGTGAAAATGAGTCATCTTTTAATTTGTTTTTCCTCTGAAATTGCAAAGAATTTCTAGCTTAGTTGCATGTAAAGTCTTTTGTAAAGACAAATGAATTTTGTAACACACACAGCCCTGTAGGGCTTTTATTTTGTCCACAAATGGACCATAGCCACTGATATTTAGCAGCAGAGAGCTTTAGTATTCTATGCAAAGAAAATGGTTAACAAATGCATGGAACCCATGTAAATGCTGAGCAGAAGATTTGAATGAAAGCCATATTCCTTTTAGAAAGGAACCATTTGTATGCGATTAAAGCAAAACCTAAGTTATAAATGTTTGAGTATTTTATATTCCTTAGGTTAAAAAATATTTGCATGAATGTATTAGATTATTTTATGAGTCTTTTCTTAAATAAAACCACAAAATCTGTTTATAATCATGCCTCCTGTTATTTTATTTATTGATTTATTGTTGCATATTTTACATTTTAATATACTATACATTGTATCTCATATTTTAAGTTCTGACAGTTAATGAGTTTAAGACAACTGTCACCAAAAGTAAGAGAGACAGATACAAACAGTACTGTACATACAGGTAAACCATGTTTCCTCAGCTAGACTTAAGAAATTGTTTAAAAAACAAACAAACAAACATGCAGAACTTTTATTTGCTTATAATATGGAATTAAAAATTGCAAGCACAAGTCTCAAGGTTATTGTGTTGAAGTGTTAATCTGTAGTGCCATCTAGAGGGCTTAATTAGACAAAGTAATATAAGAAAGAAACTCATCATTTCACTCAACTTCACTTAGATGAACAAGAGTATACTTCAAATTATACAGGGAAATGTCTACATCAGATAAAGCACTGTCTTTGCTGAAATATATTCATAAATGGATGCATAAATGTTGGGCACTCCATGACACACAAATGTGTTAATCACATGAATAACAGTGGATATGATTGACTCTTTGAGCTTATCCTTGTTTTCTAGGAAAGAAACAATTTTCCAAGTCAATAGAACTCTTTTGTAGTTTGTTAAATATAATTACATGTAACTGCATTTATATTTGCACTTCAGGAGCGCATCTCCTCTAGGAGGCACTGTCGCATGAAACACGCCAGAATTTACACAGAGAAGAAGAGAGGGACGCGTTTCATCTGTGTTTCACTGTGAAAATATTAAACGCAATGTAACACGGACAAAAAGTTGCATGAAAGCATTTTTGAAGTGTTTTAACTCGTCTGTATCAGTGTATAAGTGGCCTCAAACAAGTCCAGGGTTGCTGCACAATTTTTAACATCAAATTTAAGACTTTTAAAGACATTTTTAAGATGACAGAAAGACAAAATACCATTTTTGCTACAAAAACAACAATAAAAATTGTTTTTGTGTGTGTGCATGTGTCCATGAGTGTGAGAGAGAAAGTGACACTGATGTGTATGTAGGATGTGAAAAAATAGACTCCAGCTCTAAAATAATTTAGTTCTCTTTCATAAAAAAAAACCCCTCTCTGTTATAGCTTGCATTAAAAGAGTGAAATGAAAATGAGAGTGGTGCGGGCTGGCAGGGCTCACGCAGTTGTCATGGCAATGATAAACAAGGCATGCATGCTCATGCGGCCTGTATGAGATGCTAGCAGGCGGATCAATCGCAGTTGTTGCAGTCTGAATAAAACTTTTAGAGAGGCGCATGTCAGGCTGACTGACTGGTTGGAGCAATGGATAGTATTGTCCCTGTAATAACTGCCCCTTTTTACAACTTACCCCATTATCTCCTATGCAGTTAACCTATAGAAACACTTGACCCCATAATAGGACTTGCTTATTGCAAATCACATCCAGGACTGCACTGCAAACAAGGATGACGATCAAAGAGCCAAGCACTGTTATTCATGTGATTACATATTTGTGTGTCATGCAGTGCCCAACATTTGTGCACCCTCTTATGAAAATGTTTCCACAAAGAAAATGCTTCATCTGATGCAAATATTGCCCACTATATGTGAATCTGAGTGAAACGATGAGGTGGAATCCATGTGTGGTTCTTCACCATACTGTTGCCACAAAGTTGGAAGTACAACTTTGTATAATTGGATAGGATGTCTTTGTATACTGTAGCATTATAATTTCCCTCCACAGGAACTAAGGGACCCAAACCTGTTCCAGCATGACAATGCCCCTGTGCACAAAGTGAGCTCCATGAAAACATGTTGGGCCAAGGATGCAGTGGAAGAGCTTGAGTATCCTGCATAGAGCTCAGCTCTAACCTCAACCTCACTGAACACCTTCGAGATGACCTGGAACTCTGACTGCGACTTCTTTGTGACATCAGTGTACATCCTCACTAATGCTCTTGCGGATGAATGAGCACATCCCCACAGCCATGCTGCAAAATCTAGTAGAAAGTCTTCCCAGAAGAGTGGAGGTTATTATAACAGAAAAGAGGGGACTAATATCTGGAATGGCATGTTCAACAAGCACACATGGGTGTGATTGGTCAAGTGTCAACAAACTTCCAGCCATGTATTGCAGATTCAGACTATCATTATAAAGCTGTGAGTTTTTACTGCAGGATTTACAAAAACTTTTTTGTTAACTCTTTGGACATAAAACATGGGCTTAAGCAGCTACACATTACATCCCTTAAAATGTGTGGCATGCATTTAAAATCCTTTAGCTTAGATCAGTTCTTTAGCACCATCGGAAAGAGGCTTACAGAAGGATCATTATTCAGATGGGCTTACATGAGATTGTGCACATGTACCTGATCATATGTCAGATAGGAAAAACAAAATGACCAAATGTCCCGAGGCAATGGGTAAAAACACTGAGCCTCTAAGAAAAGCTTACAGTGTGTTCTCTCTGTAGTGAAAATCAAATCTGGGTGTGCTGCTGCAGAGCCTTTATAACATTTTGCCTTTTTTTCTTTTGCTAATGCTCATAGTGTCTAAAGAAGGAATATTTTACCCTAGGGTTTACCATACCTAGTTCTGATTTTGGTTGGACATATCAGATTACAACACATCATGTAAGTCTCATATTGTGCCAGAAGCAGTGAAAGCTATTAGAGAAGATGAGAGCAGATGGTTTTGGTGAAAGCAAGCACATCATAAGCACACCCAAATGTGAGTGTGTGTGTGTGTGCACTGCTTGCCTCTTTCACTCTGTGCCATTTAGAAGCATCAAAGCCAGCATCGCTGCAATGTGATGTAATTGTTTTAGATTTTCACAGACATATCTTAATAAGTCACTGATGTAGCCTACTTGAAGTTTTGCATTCGTTCCTTTAATTTCTCCTTGAGTAAGTGGTGTTGTGCAAGCAAAGGCAAATATCAAATCAGATTTTATTAGATGGTTTGCTTAGGCTTTATACTCTCAAAAAAGCTAGAAAGAATTCCTTGGTTTGTCCCTCTGGGGGAACCTTACAGGTACAATAGAAATGTAAACCTGCATCACATATATTATGTATGAAGTATGGCTGGAACATAAAATGATTTGTTTTTGTGAGTGTGCGCAACATAAAGTCAATACTGTTCAAAGTATAATCTATCTATCTATCTATCTATCTATCTATCTATCTATCTATCTATCTATCTATCTATCTATCTATCTATCAATCTATCTATCTATCTATATATGAAATAAAGGAGCATAGACATGAGTGTGCATTATGTTAATTCATGAATGTGAGTGAAAATCTCTGTTCAAATATTGCATTGGGGCACAAACATGTAGTGAGCAACTAACATGAAACCATCCAACTACAATAATAGCCCAATAACTCTTCATCTTCAGAAATGTCTCAATTATTTTACTAAGGCATAATTTTGATCAACTTTTTAATTTTTAAGACTTTATAATGTGCTTCCACAAATGTAATACTTGCTTTTCAGTTGTATTAATTTGCGTGCACAATCTCTTATCAAAGTGACTTTAAGTCTCAGTAAATGGCATTATAGCTACAAAATTAACTGGTTTGCAGTTACACCACACTGTATTTTTCACTTTGCAATAAAAGCCTCAAATTTCATATTCATGAAATATAGACATGCTGAATGGACAACACACACTGTTGCCAAATAAACTTGTTTTTGCTAGTTTTTATCAAGTTTGCATGTGATGCTATATAAGCAAACCTTACATAAATCAGCAATAGAGTTTTTGCTTAATCAGAGCTTGAGTACATAACTATGTAAGGAAGCGAAACGTATTAGAAAACATCCTTACATGTTTTGGTGTTGTCAGTGTCATCACTATGTAGTGTCACATTTGTCACATCTTTATGCTCCCATTCATTTTTGCTGATTGGTGTTTTGGCTTAGCTCTTGTCTTAACCCTGATTTCAGTGGTACCCAATGTTGAGGAAGCCAGTGAACATTTAGTTATAACTCCTGCAGCCAGGGGCAGATAAATGGTAGGTCCTAGATAATTCACATGGCAGATAATTCAGTGGTCGTATCCCTGTGTGAATAGAGATTGATCCCAAACATATCAGGAGACCGAATCAGAAACAAAATAAAACTTTCTGGGGCTCTTGAGGAAAAGAATTAGAATGTTTTGTAGAATATGTGATTACAGTAAAAGGCACAATTCATTGGAAAGTCTGTAAGTGCAATGTTCTAATAGTCAGCATGGAATAGGTAAAGTACTCAGTTGCTATTTTACTGTTTATACAGCACTAATCATTTATGTAAGTTATTTACTTATTCACTCCCATCCACAATAAACTCAGCAACTTTCATTTAAAGAGTGGTCTGTTTCAGCAGAATGAAGGTTAAGTTTCAGAAATGAGCTCTGACACATCAGTCTCTTCACTGGTAGCTGTTGCAGAGTAGGTTAATCCAGAAGACAGTAGCAGTAGATGATTTGCAGAAAACAATTTTCAAATTCATAACATTATATTTGTTGGCAACAGTGGTATTTTGATATTCAAGAATTACATGAATAATGGTGAAATAAAACACCCAAAGGGCACAATTCCTTTGTTGTCATGCCTTATAGCTCCATTAGAGCACATCACACTCACCATTACCCAGTTTGATGACATTTCTATCTTGCGGCAGATTGTTATCGGATCTGTTTTTTCACTGTTTCCCCATAAACAGGACTGTATGTGTGTGTGCTATAGGCTTGCTTTCAGGAACATGAAAACATTGTAATGACACCAGTGAAACTGTCTGAATCTGGTAGTGATCTGAGATCGAGGTTCATATGTTTTCTGGCCTGCTTGGGCACTGCGTCTTGAATCAGGAGGGAAATAAGATAAAACTGTGATGTCCATCCGCAGCATGGCATTGTTTAACCAAGCTGTTTATTGACCAGTGAGAACTCTGCAAACACAGCAAGCACCTGAAGAAATGTTAGAATATAGTATTAAGAATTAAGGAAGTGTATTTTTTAGTTCAGGTCTCCTGTCACATATTATATTAACTGTTGATTTTTTTGGATTAACATTGTGAGAATATTTACTGTAAATATTTTTTTTACAGCTGTCTGTGAAATACAGTTTAGAAATTAGGAATTGAAATACAGTTACAATTAGAAAATGAAAAGTAAGTAAGTATAATTCAATTTCCTGTAAAATGTACAGGTAAAATCTCTCAGAAACGTATTTTAATTGCATTGACATTTGTATGTAGTACTGCAAAATTTAATATACTGTATGTGCCCTTTAATTTCAAATCACAAGACGTGTACTAATTTGAACCAACAAACCATAGGTTTTCTTTAATATGCATATTTCTTTAATGCATATACAAAGAAAATACATTTTCTTTATTGTATAACAGAGAAAACAACAGACTTTACATAATAACTAAAGCTAGTCAGCTTTTCCCTGTAGAAATCATATCAATTTCAATTTCAATTCAGTGAACCTTTACTAACACTGGGAACATGAAACTGAAACCAGGGCCCACAAATATGAATGGTAATTATGTGTTAACATGTCAGTGCAAATTGTGGTATTTATCAAAATGAACATTTGCCTGACTTATAAAGTATACACCCATTCCACTTGTAAAAAAAAAAAAAAAGAAAAGAAAAGAAAGAAAGAAAGAAATATGAAATAATGAAGATATGGTGATGATGCACTGTTTTGCAACTAGTGAACCAGTGATTTTTGCTAATAACTGGGATATTTTAGCTCTAAACCAGGTTACTTTCACCAGTAGGTTAAAACTTGGCCATAGCTAGCATAATTCCAACACAGAAATATGTGAGGGACACAAAATGTGAGGTTTTATTTCTCAGTTTAATATAGAATGGCAATCATTTTTGGGTTGATTCTTATATCCAGCTTTTGTATGTGATTCAGAAAAAAAACACATTTGTGTCTTTATATACAAAATAAGAAAAAGAAAGAAAAGAAGAAAAAAAATTACTAATTTCTGACGGTAAGTGGATTAATGTATTGCTTGGGTTTTGCATTTTGAATATCTAGTAAAATTGTTTTTTTAAACAATTGGACGCTAGCATTAGTAGGATAATAAGGATGTAAACAAGATATGAATAAGCAGCCTATAATAAATACACAGACTCCTTACACTGGGGAAAACGACTGATATCCACAAGCATGTGGGATTTACTCTCCACTCAATTTATTCACTTGGAAACACATAAAGGAATGTCTAATATAAAAACAATTCGCAATATGTTTATTAGTAAAATAAAAATATATAAAAAAATTGATCTCGAATGATAACGATATCCGGTATTCCGACAAAACACGCCTTCTGAACTGAGTCTCGCGAGATTTCGCTCGAGATCTCCCTGTTTTCAACATGGCAGGCAGTAAGTTGGTGCTGGAAGGGAGGATAAGTATTACAAGCTTTCTTTTAGGTCTTGGTGTGGTAGTAATACCCCTGTTTGTAAAGTTTGGTTCCCATGTTGACTGGATATTCGATTACCTCACCGGTTTAAACGGGAAAATAGTCATTGCGCTTTATATTACAATTATCAACGGCTTCCTTCTAGTCATTTACAGGGGACCTCTGTACAAGGTAAGAGTGAGGACTAAACAGGCTAAATGTTATCTTTACACTCAGTATAATCGGATCAGTGTCATCACGTCGATGAAGCTGTTTTCTTTTTTGTATCATCTAGAAAATAAAATCACTTCGCTAATGTTTTGTAAGGATCAGCAGATTAACCTGAACTGTCCTGCTGGCAGTGTTTCAGTGCACATAATCCACTTTAATGGGATTGGTTAGCTAGCGAGTCATGATGACAAATAAATGTGTGGTTTTGCCTGTGCTTTGTTAATGCACAGCTTTTGTTCACATTTTAAAAAACTACATATATTTTCCTCTTTGTTTTTTCTCCTTTAGGTCGCAGTGCGAGCTTGTTTTCTAGGATTTGCCTTTGGATGTGGCTTGATCATAACTTTTGCAGACACGGCATGGACACAATTTGGCTGGTACCTGACCCTTTTCACGTTTTTGCATCTCAGTATTAAATAAGGCTCGAATAACACTTTATTTCATGCATGGTGAGTGATCTGTCTGTCCTTTAGCCATGTCTGAACTGTAGCGTTGCCGTTCTTCAGGTACATGTGTTCACTGACATTCTTCCACTACTCCGAATACCTGGTCACAGCCATCATCAACCCTCGCAGTCTGTCTCTAGACTCCTTCCTGCTCAACCACAGTTTTGAATACACCGTAGCAGCAATCTCTTCCTGGATGGAGTTTACTGTGGAAAAGATGCTTGTTCCAGGTCTGTTCAGTTGTGGTCATCTAAAATATTCACTATAGTGCTTTTATAACAGACGGACATGAGAGGTCATATTCACAGTGCGGACAGGCAGGGGACAAAATGATAGTAAAGACCGACTTAAAGGGGCCAGCTCACCCTTCCCAGAATACATTTTGTTGTTTTTGTTTACATACGGGCCACTGTGTTTTGAAAGCACACTACTGCAGCAGAACATCCGATCTCGAACGTTTTCTTCATCCATATGTCGTGTGGAAGTTTTAAACATAATATGCCTGATATTTTCTTTCCATTATGGCATTATGTTGGCATATGGCATTAAAAAACAGCTGCACTTGGCATTTTGGTTATATCAAATGTCATCATGTATTTCTAATCAAAATGATATATATATATATATATATATATACACACACACACACACACCATGAGAAATCACAAATCTAAAAAATCACTTGTCCAATATGTTTGGCTGTAACTATGGGGCAATAATCTTATAGCTTTCAGTTTAATTTATGTGCTGAATTGCACAGCTGAGGATGGTTGCATAGCTGTCTTAATTAGCAAATTAATTAATTAGCAAATAATGCAAAGGGCCTGTGTGGCTGCAGTGTTTATTCCAAGCAAATAGGAATAATTCAAGTTCAAGTGGAATTAGGTTTTCTGCTTCTTAGCTGGATCAGAAACTTGCAGCCACGCCAGCACACTATGGATACGATTAAAGGCCTCTGCCCTAGAGTAACCTCTGTTTTTTGTTTTTTTATCTGCACATGTGAAGGAAATCATGAGAACAATTTGAATGATGTAAAGTTTGAGATATCCCCAGCTCATTTGACAAACTGTGTCTGCTGTATATTTTTCATACTGTGATTAATCCTCTATAACATGTTCCTGGGCAGAGCTGAAGCAGCTAAACTGGATCTGTTTTGTGGGATTAATAATGGTGTTCTGTGGAGAAGGTCTGCGCAAGTCTGCCATGCTGACGGCGGGATCCAACTTCAACCACATAGTGCAGAACGAGAAGGCTCAGAGCCATGTGCTGGTCACCAACGGTGTCTATTCTTTCTTCAGACACCCCTCATATGTGGGCTGGTTCTACTGGAGCATCGGAACTCAGGTATGAGGCGGCCGAGTAAAGCTTGGAGAATGGCCAAATTCCCATTGAGTAAATAAATGAACATATTCAAGTATGTTATAGTTAGTATATATGCAGTTAGCAATAAAGTTGATACTATGTAGTTGTATGGGGTGGACAAATCATAAATATATTATCTAGCCCACTGGGCACATGGACACTCCAGTGTTCTTCCCAGTCTTATAAATTGTTCTCCTTTTTCTGATTGTTAATCTGGGCAATGATGAATTAAACGCTAATAGCCCAGACACACAAATCTGCTTGGCCTGGGCTTCTGCTTTATCCGCCCTTATATCTGCATGATTTTATGCATTGTGCTGATGCATGATTGAATTATTAGATAACTGCGTAAATGAGAAGGTGTACAAATGTTTCTGTTAACCAGGACGGTGATTGTATTTTTAAATATTTGGCTTCAAAGCATTCATACTCTCTCTGTAGATAATGCTGTGCAACCCGTTATGCCTCTTGGCCTATACGCTGGCTAGCTGGCGATTCTTCAAGGAGCGTATTGAGGAAGAGGAGATCTCTCTCATCCATTTCTTTGGAGAGGATTACATTGAGTACAAAAAGAAAGTCCCCAGTGGTTTGCCCTTTATCTCAGGCATCAGGGTAAACTCGTAAGACTGGGACAAAGGAAGGAACACACAAACGTCTAGTGCACCCCTGGACACTTCCTGTACTGGCACTGTGAGTGAACTGGTCACCTGGTGACTTTCTGGCTCACGCTAAAGCCAGGGGAAATGAGGGGTCACGGTACAGAGAGACTGGCCTGTCGATCTGCTCCGAGACGCAACGGTTCACTCTGAGCAGGGTGGAGCCTCTACCTCGACGCAATTCAGACCACGAACACACGGCTATAAAGTCTCTCAGCACTCCCCTGCATTATCAATATTCACTTTGTCTTTTCTCTCATACATCATATAATACTTTTACATACACATATTCATAGCAATCTGTTTCGCATCTCTGCTTCAACACGTCTGTCCATTTTGTCATTTCTTGTCAGTTCCTTATTAATTTCAGGGTTTTTTATTTTTATTTTAATTTTGTAGAACAGGGTTTGGAATTTAAAGATCAGTCAGGTTGCACAATATGTTAAGAAGGAAGAGTATACTGAAACTCATTATACATTCAACCTGTCTTATACCAAATATCCCAGATCCTTATACCAGATTTTATTCATTTTACAGGAAAGCTTGAGCACACTTCTAGTAAATAAATTAATATTTTACATATGGTATTTCTCTTCTTTATTAGGTAATAACTCGGATACGAATGGTTCAGTAATCTTTGAGTTTTTACCTAGATGAAATCCAACAGTGCAATTGTTCAGACGCGTCAAACTCGGTTGCATTTTGACCTCAGCGTACACAGCTACTCACTGTTCTCACTCACAAATATACGAATAGAGCAGTCTTTCTTCCCCCAACTGAAATGGTAGATGCGCCAGTCCGGCATGTGAATCTAGGGGAAAAAAAAAAAAAAAGTTGTGTTTTGCACTCTCTGATATTAACAGAGCCACTGAAAGCCCTTCGAAGTGTCATATAAGTAATCTTGATTTTTTTTTTTCCTGTTGATAGATGGCACCTTGCTAAAAATACTGATAGTATTTGTTTGACTTGGCTAACAGTGTACAAGTAAACATTCCTAGACAAAAAAATGGGCAGAAACCAAAACTGTAAAATATGAAGCTTGTAATCGTCTCAACAGGAAATAATTTCCTTTGAGCTGCTTAAATGTTTAAGTCTTTTGAATAAACTTGCAGATAGCTTTTTACTAAAAGAAAAGTCACTCAGTGTTAATGGCTTCAAACAGAAGGTATTTTGGGAAAATGTTAACCACCAAGATGTGTTTTTTGGATTTTGCATCAAACATTTAAATCTTTTCATGATTTTTGCATACAAATAGACTATGTAAGTGAATTTCCCAGTTTAAAGCTTTTTCCTTCAATGGTTCTCTTTCAGCAGCAAATATTGTCAAACAAATGGTATTTTTTTTGTTTTTGACGGTTTTCTGACCGATGATTTGTTGTTAAGACCATTAAAATTAGAACTTAATTTTTTTGCAAATTTGGGTTTGGCCCACATTTTTTGCCCAGGAGTATATAGACGACATCAGTTAACTATATTTATTAGGGATGCCACAAAACAAGGTGAAATTATTCAAAAAATTTACTTTTTTTTTTTTTTTTTTAGAGCAAAAAAAAGATTGAATAGGGCTACAATGAAACATGAACTAAAAAAACTTAGAATAATTTTAAAAGTTATGCTAATTTGAATGTGATTTAAAACACTGCTTGCTCTCCAGCACTAGTCAGAGCAGATGTGTGCAGTGTGATTAAACCTGTTGCAGTAGAAACCGGAGTGTGTGTACATGTGAAGTTGTATGCTAACTAACGCCACCAGGCACGTGGTAGGCCAAAAGCTGGAGTGTTTTTCTGTTTTACTTAAGATGTAGACATTAGAAAAGTTTACATGCACACTTTCTTATTAATTGCTGTATATCACATCTTTTTCCTACAATAGTAATAAAGAAAGAAAACTTTTCTATTGGAAAATTTTCTACTTTCTTGCATGTAAACGTTTAAAGTGTCTGTATCTTAACTAAAACAGGCAAGTGGCAGCTTTGGCCAGCACAACACCGGGTGTAAAATCTGTACAGTCCGGTTTCTATCTTGGAGAAATGATTTGTGAACGGGCTATATCAAAAAATGTTCTGCACCAAGACTGCACATTATTCCTCTTCAGGGATGGCAGGTCTGAAATTGGTATTCTATTGATTTATTTATTACTTTTGTAAGATGTTTTACACCTTATGATATTTCTAAATGTTGTTTTTGTTGGTTTCTCCTAACACTCTTTTGGGCACATGCAGATCTCAATGCTGAATGCTGACAGTCTGTAATAAACACTTTTCCTAAATGTTGTGTGATAAACTTGATGCTGCAGACAAAATTCAGCCATAAGTTGAGTGGGCAGAAGTGTCTGCTAGCTAATTGGATTCTGCAAGAAGTGGCCAACTCTAACAGAAGTATTTATTGGCACCCTTTTTGGATACACAAAGTCTGTCAGTAAGAACCTTATTAGTTTCAAACACACGGATGAGTTTGTGACGTTCTACAACTTCTATGCATTGCATGAACTTTGGTCAGCTTCTATTTCTGTTCTCATTTTATCATCGTGTTTATATTCTCACCAATCCTTCCAATCCATTTACCCAAATCAAATTGTTTGACTGCATACATTCAGCCATATCCAGGGCCTTTTATTCATTTTTGCGTCCTTCATGTTCAACATGAACCAGCGTCAGTGGATGACCAGAAGTAGGATTTGTTGCACTTTTCAATAAATGGCCACTGTACCAGTTTATTATTATTACAGCAGGATAGCAAGTATTACAATAAGACAAATGAGAAAGAAACTGAACCGTACAATTATTCATGTTGATGACACTGAGCATACAAAACTACTACAAACCTCTGAAATAAACACTTAATATAAAGACAGTGTATGAATAATATATTTAATATATTATGCTCGACTGTGTTTTGATCTATATTTTTTAAAATTATTATTAGTGCACCCCAAAACAGATCAACTGCATTTAAAACATCAGCATTGCCTTATCTATTGTCTTGTTTTCACAAGTACTCCACACAGTCAAGGGAGTTGATGCTCTGCTAAATTAGCTGAGTTGTGGTTTAACAGGGACGCAGTGGCTCGTGTCAGTTGTGCATTTCTGCTTGTTCAGCCTGTACAGGTCCTTATTTTTGAGATTGGAGTCGTCTGGTAGGGTCAGAGTGCGATAGTCTTCATGGGCACACGTTAGTTCATTGCTGTTGAGATAAGCCACATTAACAGCTACTTAATAGATCACAATAATATGATAACAGCAGAGGTTTTACCAGACTTTATGAATATATTACCTGAGTATTACTGACAATGAATAGCCATGCTCTTAAAGAAAAAGATTTCCATGAAAACTATTTGGATCTTTTACATTTTTATCATGTACACAGTTGTCAAAGTGGGGTCTGGGGAGCCCTAGAGGTCTGTCAAGCATAGCTTTTTTATTTCAAGATTTTAGATTTTCAAAGGTGACACCATGTTGGAAAACTCTGACCTGACTTTTAATATCAGTTAAGAATATTTCCTGGTTATACCCGAGTACAATTGACTAAGAACACTTTTTGCCCTTTGCACTTCTAGGAACTTCCCCTGTTAATTGAGTAATATGTGATAAACATACAGGAAAAAATTTTAAGCCCCTTTTCTCCCAATTTTGTCATTTGCAAATTCCCACCCACTCTCACTAGCTCTCTAACATATGATCGCTACCAAAACCAAGTGGTACTTTTTGAACTTCCGCTCAAGCCACACTATACAGCCCATGGTTTGTGGACATGTGACCATGTTCCACAAGGTTCTTCCCCAACCTGTTGCCACAAAGTTTGAAGCACACAATTATATTGAATGTCTTTGTTTGCTGTAGCATTACAAGTTCATGATAGCCTTGCGTGTTGTTTTGATGGAAGGAATCAGTTTTGAGAAGAGAGAACATAACATAACTCTAAACACAAACTGAAAAGAGTTTTGTGGAATTGATACACAGTTTCTGGAAATGTGTTTAAACGTATGGGGAAAAACTGTAATGTTGCTCTGATTGACAAGGAACCATACCCCCATCTTTCCCACCAGAGAGCTGAGACAGTTATGCTTACTTGGACTCCCACAATGTCCTATCAATAGGGCAAAGTTTGTTCTGTAGTTTTTCAAACATGCATAGACAAAAATTGTTATAGTTATAGTTGTTACACCATATATATACTTCTACAGAGACAACACAGGAAAAAAAGTTGGTTATTTGAGTTGTTGTGAGCTTGCCTGTGCTGGGTATCAGCTGCCATGCTGCTGTCCTCATAAATTTTCAGCATAGTCTCAGTGCGGTCATCTTTAAGCTCCTTTGGCTCCTTGAGCCTGCTTAAAATCATATCGGAGAAGTTGCAGGACAGATTTTATGGATTGCAGTGGATTTGAAGGGAATGAAGCGACAGAAAAAGCACTGACCTGGGTTCCAGGCGTTCCTTCACCTTTGCTATGGATCGGATGTAAGGGCCTATTTGCCGAGCAATAGTCGTCAGGTAGGAATTCTCTTGCTTTAACTGAACTAAGTCATGAAGTTGTGCTAGGAAAGAAAAAATTTTTTGTCAGGTCATCAACCAGAGTCTAGAAAGTGTAATATAAACAACACTTTATATTGATTTACCTTCATAAATTTCTTGCTCATTTGCCACCCTTTGGTATGTCTCCTCCCAGATCTAAGAGGAAAATGTCACTGAGCTTTCAGTTTTCTCTATTTAACATGACGCTAATCCACCACAACAACAAATATCATCAACATTTATGATGATTACCTCCTCAAACATGGCCCTCATCATCTCGACAGATGTGTATTCTGATGAGATCTCGCCGTCCATCTCCAGAGACCTGTCCAGGATCTCGCTCATGGTGTCCGTCTTTAAGAGGGAATGATGTTTGGTCAGGTCTCTGTGAATCTCCTGTACCTGGTCCTTGAGCTTCTGGATTTCTGTCTGCAAATTCTACTCAGAGCGACAAGGAAAATAAGGCTACATTAGCTATAGTACAACCAAAGATGTGGTTAAAAGCCATATCCCTACCTATTAGCACTGTGTACCTTGTAGCTGTTCTCATAATTTCTGCAGTGCTCCATGAAGGGAGACTCTCCACCCTCAGCCAGTAGGACTTTAGTGCTGATGTAGCGGTGAGATGTGGGCTTTCGGACCACTGAGGAATCTAGTGTCATATGTCCGCCTGTTGGGGAGTGACAGGTTGCAGATGGCAGCCTGCAGGGAGCAAAAAACTGCTATGTGGAAATTCAGTGTTGACTTTTTTCAGGTTTTTTTTTTTTTGTCATTTTTCTAATGTGGTGGAAATCACAACTCATCATTATCAAAGTTATAATATTTTTATAGCATTCTGATTATTACTTATTCGCATATTTATGGACCTAATGTGTTCTGTCAGTTGGAAAATTCTCTATGGCTAAAGGGGTCCTGGACTGCAAAAGTTTGTGAAACTCTCTACACATTACAGAGACACTAACAGCCCTCCGCTACTGCCCAGTCCTGAGATGCTGCCTGCTGTGGACACTGAGCGTCGCTGACCCAGAAGTAACAGGGGCTCCAGACAGCGGGCAAATTCAGACCGATACTCTGTGTTTATCTGTGTAAAAAAGACACTCCATGAGAAGGTGATGACTGTAAAGAATACACACTAAATGTTCATCCTGTTTTACCTTGCTGCTCTGGGATGGCCTCAGTCTGTGAGGCAGCTTCACAATCTTCTTCAGCCTCTCCATCAATTGCTAAGGGATTTAGGAAAACCATAAAGAGAGACTTTAATCCTAAACACCAAGTACATTTTAATAAAGCACTTTTTAATTTGACATGACTTCGCAGAGGTACAAAATACTTGAGTAATGTGAATATACTTAAAGGTCCACTTTGTAGGATTCAACCACCTAAATGCTCTGTCCTTACCCTAAATAATAAGTATGATCCTTCAATATTCAAGATTTGGGTTCAAACTTGTTACTTAACACCAACAAATGCTAAATCATCTTCTTCTTTTCTTTTTTCCTGTGCTTCCTTCTGGAATCTCACTTCTACTTGTAAAAACACGAAATGAAGAAATCTCTCTCTAGAGGTTTGTCCATTCTGAGCTACTGTAGCAGCGCAACATGGCGGCTCTGTGGAAGTGGACCTGCTCACTATTTAGATAAGATTTGTAGTTTCAGCTAATTAGACACTAATGAAACCATACTTATGAATACTATACTCCATTTCTGCTATTATACCCACCTAAAGCCTACACGGTGGACCTTTAGGTATCATCTTAGGGGATTTAAAAATATGTACTCAATCAATTTTTTTCTTTTTGATGTTTTGTTAAATTATTCATTTAGACCATGCAGGTGCATTGCAAAAATGACATACGGAGTAACACTTTTATTTAGTCCTATTTATCTAGTACTTATAAGATTACAATAAACCAAACAATAAGGTTATTCAACCTGTTTTCGATTTTTTTTTCTTTTTTACATTTTCTACTAATTCAGGCTTGAAATAGTCTTGTTTAATTATCAGATAATTGACAAAGTTATCTGCCACTAAAATATGAAAATGTCCAGCTTGAAATAAGTAAGAGTATTAAAAATAACAGGCTGAATGATCTTATATTTCATTTGTAATAATCTCATAATAAGAAATATTAGATCAATTTGTCCACATTTAAAATATTTTAACATACTAAGATATCAGTTTTACAGTGTATTCACAAATTTCAGAGATCATGACTCAAATATTTTTACTTTTTTCCCAGGTTACCAATTTATACTACTTCCTGCTTCTGTGAAATGATAATTTATTGATTAACTATTTTTGAAACATCCAGTCAAATCCAGAATAATTTGTGTGGTATAATCATCATCTGTATTCAAGGACTGCCTATTGGTTTCACCTGGCTTTTGCAGAAAATAACATTTGTGCATTAACTTACTCTGAAGAAAGAAAAAGAACTGGATCTCATGATAAAGAAGTATGAATTTAATCAAGTATGCTAATGTGGTTGGATTTTTATAAAACTGAATTTAATAGTCATTGGAAAAGCTATAAACTTGACTGCTGCCTCAAACCCAAACCTTAACATCATGCAAATTGATTTTCATGAAATAATATCAATTACATTTAAATATTTGAGTATCATATATAGAGTAAGTGTGGACGCATTTTACTGATTTTTTTTAACGGACATTATTTTTAGTATTTTTATATTTATAATATAGTACGTACACTTTTTGTACTTGCCTATTATAAAAAAAAGTCTACTTACATAACCCATGTCTAGAAACTCAAACTTATTTGCTGAACTAAGGAAAGCAGAGCATGTAACCAGATGGACCTGAAGAAAAAATAGAAATTACTGAATCATATAGACTTGATCAGACATACAGGCAGAGAGACAGCAGGAAAAGCTCTGACCTGGAGAGTTGGCAGCAGCGCAGCCAGATGTGACAGCTGCTCTTTAAAAGCTCGTTCCTTCTCCTCATGCTGGCTGCAAAATGATTCATTATGATTCGTCAGTAGGTGTTGATTAAATTTCTATAATAGTATGGCTCAGACAGTAGTTCTAACTTCAAATCACAGGATTATATTACTGTACTCATTCTAATGTACTATTGTTTCTATAGCAACAAGTCATTTACAAAGACTTGAATGGTGGATGCTCCACATAAACAGATTTTTATTTGTGTGCGATTGTTAAAATGTGAACTTTATTTAGCGTTTTGGAAAGATATTCCCATGTCACTGTCTCTCTAACTTCTCAGACAAGAGGAAGACTTCAGGATGCAAGGCTTTCATGGTAACATGACGAGCACCGTTTTTAAGTTATTAAATTGAAGGAAGAGAAAGAAATTGCTGTGGTACAATACAGAAACGGGGGCGGCACGGTGGTGTGGTGGTTAGCACTGATGCCTCACAGCAAGAAGGTCATGGGTTCGATCCCCGGGTCACCCAGGGTGCCTTTCTGTGTGGAGTTTGCATGTTCTCCCTGTGCATGCGTGGGTTTC
>JAQQZR010000015.1:9187271-9221325 GCA_030068235.1 Notoglanidium macrostoma | reverse complement strand
AAGTAAAGAGAAACAACAGTCCATCATTATCCAGTCTCTTTTAAAGTAATAAAAATAAAGAAATAATTGAATTAGAAGGTGTGTCCAAACTTTTGACCGGTAGTGTATATTTAATTTATTGTTTATAATTATGTTTAATGTTGTGTCCTTGAATCATTTTCAGTTCCTCAGCTTTATAACTTCAAATCCATCCTGAAGACTTTTCTCATGTCTGTTACAGTTTTATCTTTAAACGTTACAAAGACTCCTTTGAAAAATGCTAATAATCACATCCTCACAGAAAATATCATATTGATGTTGATTGAAGATATGATAGTGTTTGCCATACAAGTCCCAGTGTAAGATGTTACTATTGAAATGGTGTATTACTGTGTAACAAATGCATTACTATAAACTTTGCTGCTGGAACTATTGTCAGATTTGTGCTGTTGTAATAAAAAAAAAAATTAATCAACTTCTTTTGACCAATCAGAACAGAGCATTCAGCAGCGCTGTGGTATTTACACAAAATAAGGGTGTTCGGGTTCTTTTGTTTGCAGTTGCATTAGCAGGTTCTTACCCACAGAGGGGGCACATGAGCCGGCTGTCCACAGCTCGACCACGCAGGCAGCTGGCACAGAAAGTGTGGTAACAGTCCAGTAGGCACGGATGCTCATACTGCTCACGACACAAGTGGCACACCAAGGGGTGGCAGTTTGCACTGTCTGGGTCGAAAAGTTTATCCAAAGGAGAGAAGATTCCTCCAGACATCTGCAAAGGCAGGCAAGTTCTTCATCTCTTCAGAGAACCTCAGGAAGGAATTGATGTTTCATGTACTAAAACAGTGCCTAGACTCATCAAATTAGAAAAAAACAGATCACTGGTTCTTGACCCATGAAATCTAATAATGAACCAAGACACACTCTTAGAAAATGCTCCAAGGTTCTTTGAATGGTTGACAACGCTAGCTTTTGAAAGAGGTTTTACCTGGAATGTTTTCTGAAAGAGCAACCCTTGTTTGTAAACATACATAGAACCTATAAGGTTCCCCCAGATGAACAAACCAAAGAACCCTTAAATGGAAGCTTTAATTCTAAGAGTGTAGTAACAAAGTAAATAGAAACATACTAAACATGACAGGCAAAATGTCACATGAAAACTGGCACATCAGCAATCAGAAATAAAACCAATGCAGAGACATTCATTCACCTTGCTGGTGTCCTAGCTGCTGTCTGGGGCTGGAATGAAAGCCATGCAGAGGGTTTGCCAGCCTGCCTAGATAGAGGGCTGGCCTTGACGTCAGGAGAACCAGGGATCCACACTGCTCAGCAACCGAATGAGGCGGTGGTTAGTTAGTGCCCAAATATCCCACCCAAGAAACCAGATACCCTTTGTTTATCAGCAACTGTCAAAAATAGCATGTCGTTTATTATATTGGCTCTTTAAATCTGAATCAGTGAACACTGCAGTGATAAAAGTGACCTAAAATAAGACATTGACAGATTGTAAATGTAGATATCTAATTTAAACACTTTTATGTATTCTAAAACTAGTTGATGGACTAAAGTGCACCCAAAGGAAAGCAAGTTTAAAATACCATGTTTCTAAATACATCTAAATGTCCGAATATATTAATTTTACTTACATAGAACCATTATCCATTGCAAACAGTATGCAGGTGACTGCTGCACTGAACAGTCTAGACCTAAAACTAGACCTAACCTAAGAGTTACAGTATGTGAATACAAGATATTAGTAACAATTATCCAAGTTCAAGACTAAAGATTTGCCTTTGACATTTTGCTGTTGAAATGTTTATAATAAAATCAGACATAGTAGATTTATAATACATTACTGTGATGAACATAATTAATAGTACCAGTCCTGGTAATAGTATAACATGTACCAGTCAAAAGTTTGGACACCTACTCATTCATAGGTTTTTCTTTATTTTGACTATTTTCCACATTGTAGAACAATACTGAAGACTTCAAAACTATGAAATAACATATGGAATTATGTGAAAAAAAAAAAGTAAAAAAAATATATATATATGTTTCATATTTTAGATTCTTCAAAGTGGCCAGCGTTTACCTTGATGACGGCTTTGCACACCTTGGGCATTATCTTAACCAGCTTCATGAGGTCATCACCTGGAACGCTTTTCAGTTAACAGTTGTGCCTTATCAAAAGTTCATTGGTGGAATTTCTTGCCTTTTTAATGTGTTTGAGATCATCAGGTGTGTTGTGTCGAGGTAGTGTTGGTGTACAGTAAATAGCCTTATTCAACAACTGTAGTAATCCATATTATATCAAGAACAGCTCGACTAAATAAAGAGAAACGACAGTCTGTCATTGCTTTAAGACTTGCAGAGTTTTTTAAGTAATATAAATGAAGAAAAACAGTTGAATTAGAAGGTGTGTCTATGTATATATGTATATTCATTTCCTTTTTATTATACTTTCTTGCTATGGTTTTCATTCATTTCTTTTTTCTTTTTTTTAATTTTACGTATATAAAAATCATATGTAAATATATATTTTTTAAATGAAGTCTCAAACTTTAACTTTTTAGAACTATTTTTAAAACTCAGTCATGGAGGGGGTGCAAACTTTTGCTCTCAGCAGTCAAACGCTGCTGTGTCGCTGCATCGATTTCGTCTGCGCTCGATTAGGTAGAGACTCCAGTGCGCATGCGCAGTCGTTGTTCTTCCTCTCGCGCAAGTCTTTCGCCATGGCTCCACTGGTGAGTGATCATATGGTCGGATTTAGTTTAAATGTACATGCTAATCTTTGCTCTGTGCTGTCCAGTTAGTATTGACTGCTCTGCTGGAGATGTCTCTGTTATATTATAAACCGAAATGAGATTTTCTAAAGCCAGTTTTGTTTTCATTTTTTTTTTATTTGTGGGTCGCGCGAATGAAGCTAAGCTAAGCGCTTAACACAAGCTAAGTAGCTAAGAGCTAAGTCTGCTGCTAATAAACAACGACTTTTTTTTTTAATCAGACGTTTTATAATAATAATAATAAAATGTAATTGTTGTTAAGGGGGAATGATTTCGATTGAAGAGTTTTATAGTCATTCAAGGACTATATATAAAGTATAGACCGATATCAGCTTGCATCCATTGAGAGCAGGACATCTCGTTTTATTTTTTCTCTCCTTTTTTTTTTTTCCCCCAGAGGAGGCAGGTCGCGCCCAGCAAAGGTGGCAAGAAAAAGAAGCAAGTGCTGAAGTTCACTCTGGACTGTACACACCCGGTCGAGGATGGCATCATGGATGCGGCCAACTTTGTAAGCTGTTTTGTTTTGTTTTGTGTACAGGTGTTGAGGTTTAAAATCTTCACAGTATGATAAGCTGGTCTGGCACAGTTTAACCCCATCATGAACTTGATCGACCGTTTAAATTCACACTTGAAGTTTCTAACATCCTTGTATATTAAAAATAAACAAACAAAAGGATTAAAATTATTCTACTTTCTTAGAAAGATATTGTTGAGTGATTTTATGCAAAAGACAATGTCATTATTTACCAAGATCATGTTATAAGCTGAATGGAAAGGTGGCACACTGAGCTACCTGAAAACACAGGTATGGCCAGAATTTCAAATGCAAATTTTATGTCACATATACAATCATACATGGTACGACATGCAGTGAAATGTATTTGCAGTGCCTGACCCATTAACACTAAAATAGAATACAAAATAAAAATAGAGGATAAGTATAAAAAGTAATAAAAAGAAATGTAGATATAAAAGATGTGAAAATGTAAAATGATATAAAATATAAGCTGTAAATAGAAATATGTACAATTGAATAGAATGTGCAAGTAAAAGGAATAAAATGTGCAATTACACAGCAACAATGACCAATTATAATTATTGGTGTAAAGTACATTGCAGTGCAGTTCAGTGTGTGTTAGGAGGTTGGAGTGATCTGAGTCCAGTCCTAGGTAGTGTTCTGGTTCAAAACCCGAACAGCCTGAGGGAAGAAGCTCCTTCTCATTCTCTCTGTGTTGGCCTTGAGGGAGCGAAGACGCTTCCCTGACCTCCACATGGAAAAGAGTCCATTGTTGGGATGCCTGAGGTCTTTCATTGTCTTCCTGGTTTTGGTCCAGCACTGCTTGATGTAGACGGACTGCAGGTCGGGGAGCTCAGCACGGATGGTGCGTTCGGCCGATCGCACCACACTTTGGAGAGTCCGTCTGTCCTGCTTGGTGCTGTTCCCGAACCAGGTGCACATATTTCCTGTCAGGATGCTCTCGATGGTGCAGGAGTAAAAGTTCTTTAGCACACTCGGTGGAAGTTGGAAGTCCTTGAGGCGTCTCAGGTAGAACAGACGCTGTCGGGCCTTCTTTACCATTGCATTGGTGTGGCAGGACCATGACAGATCCTGTGTGATGTGAACGCCTAGGTACCGGAAACTGTCCACTCTCTCCACTGCCGTCCCACTGATGTGAAGGGGCTGGTAGCTCCTCATCTGCTTCGTGCTGAAGTCCACGATTAGCTCCTTTGTTTTGCTGGCATTAAGGAGGAGGTTGTTCTCCTGGCACCAGATCTCCAGGTTTTTAATCTCCTCCAGATAGGCCTTCTCAATGTTGCCAGAGATCAGGCCCAGCACAACAGTGTTGTCAGCAAACTTGATGAAGGAGGTGGAGTCTGACGTGGCTACACAGTCATAAGTGTACAATGAAAACAGCAGGAGGCTCAAAACACATCCCTGGGGGGCTCCAGTGCTGAGAGTGATGGAGGGAGAGACATGTTTGATCACCCTCACTGATTGTGTTCTGTCTGTGAGAAAGTTGAGGATCCACTGACACAGTGATGGGCTGAGTCCCAGATCCCTCAACTTGGTGATGAGCTTTGAGGGGATTATGTTGTTGAAAGCAGAACTGTAGTCTACAAACAACATTCTTACATAATTCCCTCTGCCGGTGTCCAGGTGGCTCAGGGATGTATGTAAAAGATGGGCGATGGTGTCATCGGTGGAACAGTTAGTCCGGAAAGCGAACTGCAGTGGGTCTGTGGTGGCAGGAAGTGAAGAGATGAAGAAGTCTCTAACCAGATGTTCAAAGCACTTCATCACAGCTGAGGTCAGCGCTACTGGGCGGTAGTCATTGGGAAAAGCTGTTGTTTCTTTGGGACAGGAACAATGATGGAATTCTTGAAGCACTTGGGAATCACTGCCTGAGCCAGGGAGAGGTTGAAGATCTCCGTGAACACCGTTGCTAGCCGGTCTGCGCAGGCTCTCAAGACACGGCTTGGGATGCCGTCTGGTCCTGTAGCCTTTGTGGTTTTCACTCTCCTGAAGGCTTTCCTCACGGCTTGCTCTGTAATGATGAAAGGGTCCCCTTCACTGGCCCGCTCCGTGCTGCTGTTCCCGTAACTATTTACAGTGGCGTCGTTATCATCCGCCGTGAAGCGAGCATAGAAGAGCTCGTCAGCCAGTGATGCATCGGCGCTCATCATTGTAGAGGGTGTTTTTTTTTTTTTTGTAGTCCGTTATTATTCGCAGTCCTTTCCAGAGGTTCCTAGTGTCACATTGTTGTAGCTGCGACTCTAGTTTCCTCCCATAAGTCCGCTTTGCCTCTTTCACCGCTTTGCGCACGTTGCAGGATGCAGCTTTGTACTGGTCCATGTTGCCGATGGCGAGCCCTTCTTTGTAGGCAGGTGCGTGCTCTTGGAGCATCGCGGATGTTTTTATCCACCCATGGTTTCTGATTGGGAAACGTTCTGATTATTTTGTGAACTGTATCTTCTGCAAGTTTCGATGTCATCAGAGCTGCACCGGAACATATCCCAATGTGCGTCATCCAATGCGTCCTTCAGAGCGGCCACAGATTGGTCCGTCCAGCGTGCGACCTCCCTCGTGACAGGGGCTTCCTGTTTGAGCCTCTGTTTGTAAACAGGCATAAGGAAAATGGCGGTATGGTCTGATTTTCCCAAACGCCGGCAGAGACTTTGGTCTGTAGCAGTCTTTGTTGCAGTGTTGCAGTGGTCTAATATCCTATTACCGCTGGTGGGGCAGGAGATGTGTTGGTGGATGTTTGGGAGTGCACGTTTGAGATTGACATTATTCAAGTCCCCTGTTACAATCAGCGCAGCATCCCTGTGGGGTGTTTTGGTGATGAATGAGAGCCTCATGTAGTTCACATAAGGCAGAGTCCGTGCCCGCCTGAGGCGAAATATAAACAGCACTGACTATGACCGTGGTGAATTCCCGAGGAAGATAAAAAGGGCTACATTTGATGATCAGAAGTTCCAGGTTGGGTGAGCATGAGCGTGTGAGGGGACAAATGCTTGCATTGTCGCACCAGTTGTTGTTCACCATCAGACACACTCCACCTCCTCTTGTCTTCCCCGACTCCATTGTTCTGTCCATGCGGTAGACTAAGAAAGACTCTGCCAGCTGGATTGCATGGTCTGGTACCGCTGGATTCAGCCGTGTCTCGGTGAAACAGAGGATGTTGCAGTCCCGAATGTCTCACTGGAACTTGACTCTGGCCCTGAGGTCAAGCTTGTTCTCGATGGATTCAACGTTGGCTAGCAGGATACTGGGCATGGGTGCACGATGTGTGTGAGCCCGCATCCTGTTCCTTATGCCAGCTCGTTTCCCTCAGGGCCTTCGCTTTGGGTCACGTCTTTTGTTCTCCCTCAGGATCTCTCTAGGCCAGGTTGAGACTGGTGTTAAAACGTTGGTAAGTCCGTATATTGTAGACCAATAGAAATAAGAGTATCTCTATTGTATCTAATAGATGTAATTGCCATGTTGAGAGGGCAAGATCACGGTAGCAGGATAGCAAAAAAGTAAAAATAAACGAAAAAATTGAAAAACGGGTCGGAGCAACCAGCGAGGCAGCCGACCTCAGTTGCGCCATCTTGCAAGGTCCAATTTTGTGGACACCTGACCATCACACCCATACTTTGAACATCACACTCCAGATTTATCCCAAAGTTAATTCAATTGGGTTGTGACCTGTGCAGGACACTCAAGTTGCTCCTCTCCAACCTTGGCAACAAATGGCTTCATGGCAAAGACTTGCTAAACAATTGTGTGCTTTCAACTTTGTGGCAATGGTTAGTGTAAGACCCACATATGGGTGTGATGGTCAGGTGTCCACAAACCGTTGGTCATATAGTGTAGATGATTGTTTCATTTAGGTATGGTCAGGTGTGCCATGTTCTGATTGTTTGATAAGCTGTAGTGTAATGCATCCAACAGTAATACATTACACCGCCAAAGGGTTTACAGTGCAGCATCCCCTGTACTGAGAGATTGCTGTAGTATAATCTTACTGCAGACAAGCCATCCATTTAATTTAGCTACTTATAGAAATGTAGCTTTTTATCAGTTAACAATAACTGTTAATCACAGAGCATTTTCTTTATTTTTTTTGTTTAAATTAATTTTAAAGTGTAACTTCACCTCCAGCTCTGAGCCTACCTCCACCCACTGAATAATTTTGAAAAATGCTAAAAAGTAGATGGTGTTTTTAGCCATTTTCAACTCATAAAATGCTGAATTTTATAAAAATCTCATCACAGTACAGTCATATGTACATATGTACACAGTACAGTCACCTTAAAAAACGCAATTAATTGTGCAGTACCTCTAATGGAAGAAGTTTTTAGTGTCAACGCTTTGTAAAATCAAAGGTAAAGTTTTCCTTTAAGTTCTTAAGAAGGTCTTCAGGATGTTGGGCTTTGCAGGTTCTCAGGAAATGAATTTGTCCTCGAGTGAACAAATGAACTAACGGGAACTAACTTGTTTCACAACATAAATGGATAAACGTGAAGTGTGGTTTTCTGTAATAAATACAAAATTGTTAGGGTTGGCAAATAGAAGACCAGCATAAGAGCATTAGTATACAGCTAAAACAGCTGTATACAAATTTCTCAACTCTCCAGGAAATCTTGAAATCATTCTGAACTGGGTAAGAGTGCACAGAGCTTGTAGGAAACAATTTAAAAGCTTCACCTTAATTTGGTGCTTTCGTTGCCCCCCCCCAAACTCTGTCTTTATCATGGGACATTTCACAGGAGCAGTTCCTTCAGGAGCGCATCAAAGTGAACGGCAAAGCAGGAAACCTCGGGGGTGGAGTAATAACTATTGAAAGGAGCAAAAGCAAGATCACAGTTTCTTCTGAGATTCCCTTCTCCAAAAGGTCTGTCAACTTTATTTCCCCTGAAGTGTTACCAGTCTGGATATGATTGCATATCTGTGCATAATTTCATTCTCCACTGCATCATAATACTGTTTTATCTTCAGGTACCTGAAGTATCTTACCAAGAAGTATTTGAAGAAGAACAATCTCAGAGACTGGCTGCGTGTTGTAGCTAATACGAAGGAGAGCTATGAGCTTCGCTACTTCCAGATCAACCAGGATGAGGAGGACGAAGAGGATGAAGATTAAACAGTTTCTTTTTGTAATAAATAAATAAATTTAACAAAGTTTTTTTTAGCTTTTCAGAGACTTTTTTTTTCTTGGATTGCTCTTTCAGATTGTTCTGATGGTCCAGAACAACGTTCTGGCCAGCTGTTTTAAGACTGATGATAGTGTTTGGGTATAGTGACCAATCAAGTTTGTGTATAGAGTTTTATTTGATGGAAGGAGTCTCCAGTGTCAGCACTTTGTAACAGTGTGCTTTCCATCAACAGTCGTTTCAGTTTCTTGGTAACAATATGCTGCATTTTTTTTCCCCAGCATATTAACTTCAGGAGAGAAGAGAGACTGCTGCAGGACGGACTATAGCTGCTATAACTTTATATACAAGTTATAAAGGGAATCAGTCCATTTCACAGCTGCTTTTTTACTTAAAAGTAAAAATTAATTTTTAATATGTGAAGTGTTGGCATATTGCAGTCACATAAGAAGGAAAAAACAACACTGCCACTTTGTGCCAGGCTTCACCATACCACCCAATTCATTATGTATTTATGTACAGATACACTCTGATATCTGCATACATTCTGAAATGTAAGTTGAGACCTCTTAATACACTGAATCATCGTGCAACTCAGAAAGCCGTTACCAACATTAACACAAACCTTTATTTAAAATTATGAAAACATTTGGGCATCCTAATGGACGTACATTTTCTGAACAAAAATGTTTTTGGGCATTACACAAAAATGTCTCCTGCAGAGTCTGTTTTTTGACATCCTGTAGTCACAGACAACTTAAATACAGGTAGTTCACTAGCATAAGAGACATGGAAATGACAATTAAGCACAGTTGAACAGAAAATAAAATGGCACGGTACATAAACATGACTTTAAGTGAATGCAAACAAAACATACACTGCCATGGTCCCAGATTACATAGTGACGGAAGATCTTTGGGACAACAAAGCATCCACAGCCTGAATTCGATCACTTAAAAAGGCACAAGCATGGAGTGTTGGTCTTTTCAGTGATGCCAGCTAATGTATAATCAGCTGAAACGGTCTGCCTCAAAATGATTTAGCACCAATTATTTAGAGAGAGCAGACGCACAACAGTTCTTCCCAGCCAACTATAATGGAAAAACGAAATACAAAAAGAATGTTTCAAACTTCCTTTAGGAATGTATAAGTGAAGAGTAGAAGAAATCCAAATGGAATTTAAGTGCTTGGAGAGAGCCATAGAAGGGTTCCCTCTCAGCTCCAGACACTGTAAGAATTGAACAGGTGCATGAAGCCACTGTGAAGGACTTCCAGCTCAGATTACTCCAGCTTTTTTATTACAAGTCCCAAGGTTCAAACTGATTTTAATACACAACTTGCAACTTGTAATCTGAAGTCCAAAAAAAAAAAAAAAATTGTAATAATAATAATAATAATAATAATAATAATTGCATCCCAACCAATCTGACTACACCAGTGACCTAGTGAGCAGAGAGAATCTGTGTGGAAAATCAGAAGCCTCTGCGGAATATGACGATGATGAAAGGACCTGGTTGAATCACAGTGTGCGTGGATTGTACTCTGGCAGCTTCTTGAGTTTCTCATTCTCCTGATCCGTTTCCTGACGGGCGATAACCAGCGTGTGCGAGTAGCCCATTGCCACCTGAAACAAAAACACCTCAAATTGTTGCTACAATCCACCAACCAAATACATTCAGCTAACTGCATTCGTGTGGTCAAAACACACAGATTAATACAAATTGTGCATGGAAGAATAAACTATTCTCTCCAACTGTACACTTACAAGGACTAATGAGGTAATGAGTTCTAATAAAGTGGCCAGAATGAAGTGTTTGAAAATAAAATCCTAGCATCGCTACTGCATCTGAAATGATCATAACACCGTACAACATGCACTACCAGGTCAGTAATTCTACACCTCCAAAGTGCATCTACACAGTAATGTATCTGAAAATAACCAGAGTGTGAATAGAAGTGGTATACCTAATAAAGTGGCACCTATTTGAACATTACATTTAAGGATACATTTGTTAAGTAATTAGTGAAAAATAATGGGGTATGGCATAACAGGAAATTAATCAACAATAAGAGCAACATCAGTTTACCAGAAATTAATTTTTTTATTCATTAAAAGAACATCACGTCATAATTTTGTTTAATATAGTCATATGAAAAAGTTTGGGAACCCCTCTCAGCCTGCATAATAATTTACTCTTAGATTATTAGTGAAGCAGTATTTAGTTGTATGAAATTAAATCAAATTGTGAAAAACTGGACGTGCAAAAAATTTGGGTACCCTTGTAATTTTGCTTATTTGAATGCATGTAACTGCACAATACTGATTACTTGCAACACCAAATTGGTTGGATTAGCTGATTAAGCCTTGAACTTCATAGACAAGTGTGCCCAATCATGAGAAAAGGTATTTAAGGTGGCCAATTGCAAGATGTGCTTCTCTTTGACTCTCCTCTGAAGAGTGACAGCATGGGATCCTCAAAGCAACTCGCAAAAGATCTGAAAACAAAGATTGTTCAGTATCATGGTTTAGGGGAAGGCTACAAAAAGCTATGTCAGAGGTTTAAACTGTCAGTTTCAACTGTAAGGAATGTAATCAGGAAATGGAAGGCCACAGGCACAGTTGCTGTTTAAACCCAGGTCTGGCAGGCCAAGAAAAATACAGAAGCGGCATATGCGGAGAATTGTGAGAATGGTTATAGATAACCCACAGATCACCTCCAAAGACCTGCAAGACCATCTTGCTGCAGATGGTGCATCTTTACATCGTTCTACAATTCAGTGCAATTTGCACAAAGAACATCTGTATGGCAGGGTGATGAGAAAGAAGCCCTTTCTTAACTCACGCAATAAACAGAGTCGCTTGTATGCAAAAGCTCATTTAGACAAGCTAGATTCATTTTGGAACAAAGTGCTTTGGACTAATGAGACAAACATTGAGTTATTTGGTCATAACAAAAAACACTTCGAATGACGGAAGAACACCACCGCATTCAAGAAAAACACCTGCTACCTACTGTCAAATTTGGTGGAGGTTCCATCATGCTGTGGGGCAGTGTGGCTAGTTCAGGGACTGGGGCCTTTGTTATAGTTGAGGGACGGATGAATTCAACCCAACATCAACAAATTCTTCAGGATAATGTTCAAGCATCAGTCACAAAGTTGAAGTTACGCAGGGGTTGGATATTCCAACAAAACAATGACCCAAAACACAGCTCAAAATCTACAAAGGCATTCATGCAGAGGGAGAAGTACAATGTTCCCCTGACTTGAATATCATCGAAAATCTATGGGATGATTTGAAGCAGACTGTCCATGCTCGGCAGCCATCAAATTTAACTGAGCTGGAGAAATTTTATATGGAAGAATGGCCTAAAATTCCTCTATCCGGAATCCAGCCACTCATCAAAGGCTATCGGAGGCATCTAGAGGCTGTTATATTCGCAAAAGGAGGCTCAAATAAGTATTGATGTAATATCTCTGTTGGGGTGCCCAGATTTATGCACCTGTCTAATTTTGTTATTATGAATATTGCATATTTTCTGTTAATCCAACAAACTTGATGACACTGCTGAAATACTACTGTTTCCATAAGGCATGACGTATATTAAAAGGAAGTCGCTACTTTGAAAGCTCAGGCAATGAATAAACAAAAATCCAAAAAATTAAAAGGGGTTCCCAAACTTTTTCATGACTGTAGTTACATTTAATGTTGTGGAACATCAGTGAGACAGGTTACTTCCTATTATCACTTACAATAGCTATAAATAGTCACTCACTCGTCCCCCCCATTTCCTCATGTAGCATAACATGAGTGTGGAAAAAGCAGAGACACTGGAATCTTCTTCCAAACATGTTCCACATCAACAGTTAAGCAATTTTTAAAAAGTGTGTGTGTGTGGAGTGCTTGCCATAAAAGTCCCAGGGAGTTGTTACTATAGAAACAACACCACAGATAATGAGCGCAGCCAGAACTACTGTCAGAATCATGCCGTGTAGAAAATCAAGCAACACCTTGACAATTCAGCAGCTATATGAACTATAGAGACAGGTACCGGATTGAGCAATTCTTAATAGTCAGTACCTGATGGTGCGTTTTAACTTCTAACTGCAGAGATCCTGAGTCAGTTATATCACAATCTTAAAATAAAGACTGACTCAAGTTGTGCATGAGAATCTGGATGCAAGCTTTCCATTACATTTTTCTGCTTGTATTTAGAAATTCACGTTGTTCTTAGTATTTCCAACTGGATGTTTTTAAATTATGAGATCAAGACACATTGCATCTGACCTCATACCAACTTCCCACATAACTAAAGTACCCATAGTTTCAAATCACTGATGCTTCCAAAAGTGCATTTTTTTCCCCCTCACCTGTTCTGAATACACACCATCCAGAGTTTTGACCTCCTGAGCTGTGGTGGATGATTTGGGCTTGTTGTCTCCATATCCCTATAAAAGATGTAGGACTTGCACAGTGAACTGCATTAAGGAAGGTAAGAAATAAACAGAGCTAAATATGCACTTTTGATCAGCCGTATTCATTTCTTTTGTAGGTCGGCTGTCATGGTTTAGAACACAATCTAAGCCCTGCTCTTCATACCTTGATGAAATACAAAGGTTAGACTGCATGTCAGGTCTACTTAAGATCATTCCAAAGTGGTTAATTTGGCTCCTTCACTGCAGTGTAAGCTGGGGCAGAACAGCAGGATGGATTGTGAGGTGTGAGAGAACTGCACAATCCCACACTGATTAGAAAGGGCATTCATATTGAGAGTTGAAATCATGAATAGCACATCAATGGCTGGTTTAGAAGAGTGATGTTGATGTCTGAAGGGGCCTCTAAAATATTTTTCTCTTGTGCCTGTAACAACATGCCAAGCCTGTGAAAATGTAATGCTCAACACAATTTGCTAAAAGTTAACATTTTTCACAAGTTAATAAAATTGTGATCAGATTTTGGTTCATGGATAAACTTAGTCGTAGTCCAAACTCTCCTATAACTAAATACAAAGTTTCAAATGCTCCATGTCATATGTCTATGCCAGAGTACACTTCTCCACCCACCTATATTAACTGAGCACTGACATGCTTGTTTGGTTTATGCATTGTTGAGAGCTTTTGAAAAGAATTGAGCTCAAAGTTAACCAAAATGAGGGCACAACTTTATTTATTCGCTTTAAAACTTTAAGTATCCCGTGTAATCTAATATGGATTATGGTGAATGCACTTGCTTCTTAACAGGTTTAAGATTACAGACTTGGCAGAAAACCTAGAAAACCAAATGAAAAACAAATGGATCTCAATTTAATATTCCCTTCAATAAAAACTTGAACTATAACTGTAAACCAAACATACCAATTCTCCAAAGGTAGGTGATGGTCCCCAGCTTATGGTGCTTTCATCAGCAGCAATGATAATACTGCTCTTCCTAAGAAACCAAAGAGAACAATGGTTACAGTGGTACACACACTGTACATTAAAACAAATGTTGTCTATAGCAGTTGCTTGGCATGACACTAGTGAAATCTCACCCGCAGGCCAGACTGCGGATTTTCCAGCCACATAGGTCCTGCACAGCTTTTGGATACATGGTGGACTCACGAGATGTATTTGTCACACCCCAGAAAAAGAGACCACCAAAAAAAAAAAAAAAAAAAAAAAAAAGGCAAACCATTTACTGACAGACAAAACCACTATTTCTGAGTCATCTATCACTTACAGAGACTCTTCTTACCCATTTCACTGACAGCAAAGGAACACTGGTACCCGCAGTATATCTGGGTGGCTCCACGGCCAGGGAAATCAAAGAGCTTGACCAAACGAGGTACCATTTCATCCTTCTGCTCGGTGTGGCCCAGACGTCCATAGCCCCCAAAACCCCAGGAGAAAACGCGCTTCTGCGAGTCCAGTACCAGCTAAAAACAAGCAACCCAGTGATCATCAGTTAGATAAACTGTCTTGAAAATGAGGTTCCTCATTTTATTTCTAGGTCAGCTTTGCATGACAACTTGTATAATATTTGTGGTTGGAATGATGCTGCCAAGGACGTTTAGACTGGAAACAATCACCCCCCACCATTTTAATCCCATACATCTTAGGTTTCAAGAGTGTAAACATCTAAGGCAATCCCCCTTCATTCTGTCCTTGTCCATTTTTAACCATGATCATGTCAACATCATTCACACAAACAAACTAAAAACTTCTGAGCATTGAAAGGAACACAGTTCAAAAAGCAATTTTCCAACAAAAAAAAACCAAACAGTCTGGTTACTCACAGTGTGATTAGCACCACACACAACATCCCGCACCACGACGTTGGGTACAGGCATCACCTGGCCATCCTTAGTCTTCTCAATGAAAATGGCCACTCGTCGAGGGATAAGCTCACAGTCAAACTCGATACGCTGGGCTCGAGCTATGAACTTCCCATCCGAGTTATGCCCTGTTGGAAGGAAAAGAAAAAGCTATTCATAAATTCTGATTAAAATGACAATGCGCCAACAGTCGTTTAAACATTAAAATAGTTTACCTAGCTGACCATACTCTGGACACCCAAAAGAGTAAATATTTCCTTTACAGTCCACCACCATACTGAACTCAGCACCACATGCCACTTTAACTATAGGCTGTCCATTGTACAAGATCTGCAGACAAAACAATGCAAGTGCTTCAGACAGGCATAACCACAGCAATACAACTCACTAGTCCATTACGGAAATTTGTGAATTTGAAGTGAAAGAACAGGCATGTAACAATTCACCCAATTCACCGTTCGTTTCACAACTTAAATTTATTGGGCTTAAAAAAAGGCTGGAATAAAATATAATAGCCTAATAACCTAAGACATTCATTTTTATTAAAAATGAAATACGCTTATAAACATTTGTGAAGATTGTCGTCAGCTTAAACATAAAACAACTACCTTCATTTTCTTCTCTTTACTTTAGCTTTCAGTAATCTGTAAAAAGATACCTCCGATTTCTTGCCAAATCCATTTGTAAAACGAATCGAACAAAAGCTCTTTTAGATCTGGTTTTCCATCAAGAGATTAATTGCAGTTTTTTTTTATTATTATTTCCATTGATTTGAATGAGCAATATATCGTTACATGCCTAGTGAAAGAAACATTTCAGACAGAAAAAAGTTTCTTACTGTAGCTGGGCTCAGAACTGCATCTGTCTGATTACCCTGACCAAGCTGCCCAAGTTTGTTCTCTCCAAATGAGTAGATGGTACCATTTTCTGTAGAAAAAATTCTTTTTAGGCCAAACAATTCCAACAGCAACATCCTAGAAGGTGTACACTGAGACAGACATCACTCAATAAAAAAAACTAGGACATTTTCACGCTCATGCAGCCTGGAACAGAAATTAAATTAAATTAAATTCATTGCAGAGTTTGAAGAAAGACCACAGCTCATCTGGTGGCTCATGCTTTCAAGGTTTGCAGAATAGCTAGGTTGAAGTTTATTTGTGAAATAACCTGCCACACAAATAGGATATGAAAACATGGAAGAAGAAAAAAAAAAAAAAAAAAAAAAAGTAGTATTTCTGATAACTTGCCCAGCAAACAAGTTTTAATTGAAATCCTATTTTATTGCACTATTGTAGACTGAAATATTGCATGTGAAATCAATTATATTAATTAGTTAGAAAAACTCTGAAGTGTTTTATGGCACTGGACTCACAGACTGTTGGTAAATACTTAGAGTGGGACCATCATAAAATTTCTGCAGAACTTTGGTGAGTGGGTTCAAGTAGCTGTGAGATTAAACCACCACACAGCTGAATCCTACACCCAGTCAGCCTACCTGTTAAAGCGAGGGTGTGGTTCCGACCACAGGCAGCGGACACTATCACCTCCTCTCCCAAACCCTCCACCAGCTTTGGAGCGTCCAAGCGCTTGGTGTCTCCGTGGCCCAGCTGTCCCTTTTCATTCCGACCTGAGGGAGTAACAGAGGGAAAGGGAAATTTTATTAACTTTTAAACAATCACATTCCTCATTCATTGTCTATCCATCTGACTAAGACACCAAACCTAGACATCAGACTGACTTTTTAAAGGTTCAAACATCCCTTAGTGACTGTTTATAGTATAAATAATAGCTGTAGTTATTCGCAAGTCAGGGTAAATATATACATGCCAGTGCCCTTGATTATGCTTTCATCTACACACAACAGCACTTAACATAAATATAAACTGGACATTATGCCCTTTTTAAATGGCACTTATTAGTTACATTTGTAAAGCCCCAACTGGTTTTAATTCTTGCATGATACATCACACAAGACGGACTATACGCTCCAGCAATATTCATCCAACACCATGGACATGCTCTTGCTTGGACTCAGGGAGGCATTTGAGGACACAAAGTGGCTTTAAAACAAAAACTAACACCACCTAAAATATTAAGATACTTATTAAATTTTTTTTTCTCTCAAGTAAGGAACACCACAAAGCAACAGAATACTGGGTATAGCGTGACTCACCCCAGCTCCAGAGTTTCCCTTCGGTGGTGATAAGAAGGCTGTGGGCAGCACAGGGCCCCGACACCACACTGCTCACCATCACATCATTCAGACAGCCATAGCGATGAGGACCCCACAGATTCTGGCCCAGGTTCCTGTATGCAGCTTTACATGCGAAAGGACACACGTTCAGAACTTTACAAAAAAAAAAAAAAAAGAAAAAAAGAAAAAAAAAGAAAAAACACAAAAACCTCACACAAAGCTTGACAAACAAGACATTCACCCTCTTTGGTTTCATCATCAGGTCTCAGAACATACAAAATGACACCAAGAATCAAATTCTAGATATAGTGCAGCATGAAAAGCAGTTATAACTCATACTTGGGCTTTTAAGCGAGCATGTTTTCTTGAAGCATAATAGTCAGAGCAGTCATGGCCAAGATCAATTCCTTATTGATCCCATTAGACCATGGCCTACATGGCGCACAGCTGTTACAACACTGTCTGAAGCCAGAGTACACCAAGGTAAACAGGAACGTTTCTCAGCTTCAACTTCTTTTGAAAATGTTCCGCACAATAACGCTTATCAAACAGCTGCTTAGAATTTATTCACAATGTTCATAAAAGCAGTTTCACAAAAACACAAACAATTTGGTGTTCTCAGACTGCTCTTGTACACAAACTGCTTTCCAACATTATTTGGCAATAATATGGTTTATGGTCAAGAAATCTGAGGATTGTATTTGAAAGGTGTCCGAGTCTTAAGTATACACAAATTGTCATAACTTCAAGTGCTCACACTCTTGACACGCATTCCAACACTCCAGTTTACATTTAGGCCTATTCATCTTACACATTGCACAATTACTGCAAAAACTCCTTATACGTCAAGAAAATAATTAGATATGATCATGTTCAAAGGCCATCTGACTTTTGTTTTAAAAAAAAAAAAAGTTCACTTTTATTGTTTCAACTTTATTATATTTTATGCTAATGACCTCAGGCGAGAGAACGCAAGTGAGGAACTTAACTGAATTTTTGTATAAAACATGTCAGGCAATAACTTTGCCCTTTGCACATTTGGCTCTATTTTTCTGCCACCTATTTCTTGTCAATTTTACATTAGGAAATAAACTGTGTATTTTACAAAGCAACTCTGTGACCTGTTTGATAAAAAGAGAATTAAATAAAAAAATAAATAAATAAATAAAAAAGTAGTCATGACATTATCACATTATCACCAAGTAACTGCAATTAAGAACTGACTCATGAATGTGAGGATTTTCCCTGTAAACACGTTACATAAATGGATGTTTACACAGATTAAGCCATTTCCAAAATTACTTTTTTTTTTTTTTTTTTTTTTTTTTTTTTTTTTAAACAGTCATCAGATTTTGAACATTCTTCATTAGTCAGTTATAGGCTGTAATTACCTCAGTGTTTAATATGTTTAGGAAAGTTAAAAATCTAAAGAGCATTTAACTTTTCCATAGAAATGATGTATACATTCAGTCAGGAGGAACACCAATTTAAATGCACGAGTGTAGGTACCTTGCTGCTTTGGCACTTCTTTTCGGCCAATCAGGTCCCAGTTAGTAGCTCCAAAAACAAGCAGCTGACCTTTGACCTTGGGGACCTCAAGTTTCTTGAGGAGTAAAAAGAAAAAAATTAGGACATTGCACTGGATGACACTTTCCTTATAACAGTGCTTCTGGGGAAGAGATTTTTTCTTTTTTTTGGTACAGGAAATCAAAATCCACCAATAACAAAAGGTATTATTTTTTTAATTAATGCATTGTTAGTTATTAGCCTGTTTGACATCAATTTAAAAAGTTATTTTACATGATTATGTTCATAAAATAAATCAGAGCTGAGTGAGTGTGAAATTTTATTTACAGATAAAGGGAAAATGCACCCTGTGAACAACTTGCATATGTTTATAATTAACATGTGATCCATTAGGATGGAATTTTTGAGGTGACTTTAAACATGTTTCACTGATATGCTGATTTGCTTGCACTTGGTTAACTGTTAATTACAACGCCATTCAACGACCTGCTGGTTGTAGCAGAACAGGATTTAGCCCTCACTTCATCTCTTCCTAAAGAGACCAGCACTTTACAGCAGCACTTTACTCCACCTCCTCATCCATACATGCAAACACTCGTGTCGCAGAACTCCAACTAGTCATAACGCAGCACAACTACATTCTGTAGCTGCTTTGCTTTCAGAACCACTGAATACAGCATTTACAGTTTTTACAAATACAGTTTTGGATTCCTCATTTAAAAAAATGCAAATTAAATGGCTCCGGAAATTGGAGAACGAGGAAAGACGCTCCTGCTCTTTTGTTCCCCCCCCCAGAGATAACCGTGAACCCTGAGTGTTGCCCTTTATCTGCAAGCAGGGTTGGGTTTCGTTTGAATTTTATCGATTTCAGTTCTTATCGATTACCCATTTAGAAAAATGGTGTTAAAAAAAAAATATTTAAAAAAGTCAAATTTTATATTTCAGAAAAAACAATTTTTCCCCATGGTACTTTGTATGTTGGATCCAGTTCTAATTTGGATCCGAGTTGAGAGAACCCCATGTGCCAGTGTGTTGACATTTGTTCCTCCTTCTAAATGCCTTTGTAACGGTGCTAGCAGTGTCACCTTGTGACGTCACACGGCGCACAACCAACCATTACCCAACACATTATCCCAGAGTCACTAAGCACATCTCATTTAAACACATTTAACGTGTTTCAGGCTGGAATTTTCCTTTAAATAAACGCCTGGATGCAAAAACAATCAGCTTACAGTGTATAAAAATAAGGGTCAGCTGTGTAACAGTGTAAAATAAAGTCTCACAATCTTTTCCTTCACGTCGTCAGACACAGTGACCGGCTGCAGGCCGGATTTAGTGGCTTGCTTGCCGGGTTTCTTTGTGTTTTCCTGCTCATAATCTTCAAACTCGTCGTCGCTGCTGAACTCTCGCTCTTTCTTTTTGCCGCTGGCTCGCTTTCTCTTCAGCCCACCATTTCCAGAGACATCAGTCACCTTTTTGCGTGGCATAGTAACTGCAAAATCTGACAAACACACACACACAAACACACCGTGTGATCATGAGCCGAGACTCCGGCGCTAACGAGCTCTGAATCATAATTAATTAACTTCTTGCACTCAAACTTATCGACCTGGAAGAAAACTAAAGCCCTGTACACACATAAATGTGCACTCTGGATTCGAGTAAATATGTAAATAGGTCAGTTAAAAAGCTTTTACTTCCGTTCACATTGTTCTGTTAGCTTGGTAATGGGGATATGCTTACAGCATGTGAATGAACTCGGACTCTGCGGGAGAATTAGCTTCCGTGTATCAGTGTTTACTAAACACAAAACAAACGCTAAAGTGAGTTCAGTTTTGGAAGTTGTTAAGGAGAGTTATCTTCAACATCACTTGCAATCTCACTAGTTAACCTCGAGGTGAGCGGGTCGGGAGTGTGTTTGCTCCGTGTTTGGCTCGGGCTTCGGCGCTGAGGAGCTTCGGCTCCGTTTGTTTCTTTGTTGTACGTTATGCGGCTGGTTAGCAAACTAGCGCCGCTAGCAGCAGCACGCATCCCGCCGAGCTAACTAAACAATTAACCAGCGCGATAAAAACCCACACCACGGCGCACACTTCAGCACAAAATACAGTCATGTGGCTAAACAGCAACTCGACAACAAGGGAAACTAAGTGGGCAATGAAACTAAGTCAACGGCACTGAAAATTAATTTGACTAGAAAAATATGAATTTAGCCGCGTTAGCAAGCAGCGTACCGCATTTGCATGCAACAAAGCCACAATCCCAAACAGCGAATATAACATGAACGTACCGGTTCAAAACTTTTTCCTCGCTTCTCAAATGTGGATATTTAGAGGTAAGGAATGTAAATGTTACTCAAACTCGCGGCGGGTTGCTCTATTAGACTTGGATATTTACAGTGCTATCTGGTGAACTATGGATTTCCTGATTTAGCAGGTCCGCTCATGTCTGTCCGTCTTCCTCCGGTTTTTGATTGATTTGGAACAAAAGCGCGTGCGGAGTCTCCGCCATCTAACCACGTGGGTGCAGCGGCGCTCTCACTCAGCTGCACTCCGACACCGGGACACTACAACACACTCCGCTGCTTTTCACACCACAAATCACACACATTTTACACGGTTTTAGCAAAGTTCTCTTCTTTTCGAACATCTTTACGTAAAGTTTACCTGACTGAAACAGTCCGGTGATTAATTTAATTGACTTGATAACAGGTCTTGCTTGCCAAAAGGAAGTCGATGATGATGCTAATGCTCTCACTTTGATTTTGTTACAACCTAACTATGCAACTAACTATATGGGAAATGCTCAGACAAAGCCATTGAACTTTTAAAGCCGTTCATGTGGATCCATCAAAAACAGAAACACATGGGATTTGAATAAACTGAGCGGCGAGCTAGAGCCTTTGGAGTTCTTGTTATAGACGTGCGCAGCGCCATCTGGTGGCTTGGAGGTCGCCGGCATCTTTCCGTAATCTCACCTACGGCTGAGCGCAAGTTTTTGCGTTCCACATGTTTGCTCTATTTCACATTTTATCAATTGATCGACCAACCCACACCTCAACAAAAATGTAAAAAAATATTAATAATAAGATGTGGGTGAATCTCTTAAATGAGGCAACTGTCTAAAACATAAGTCAAATGTTCATTTGTTTGTTCATTCATCTTCAGTAACCGCTTTATTCTGGTCAGGGTTGTGGTAGATACAGAGCCTACCCAGGAACACCGAGCACAGGGCAGGAACACACCCTGGATGGGAAACCAGTGCACCATGCACACACATTCACACACACTGGAGTTCATTTCTTGTAGCCAGTTCTTTGTGTGTATTTGTTAGATGGGACAAAGCAGAGGAAACCAACATGGACACAGAGAGAATATGCAGAACTCAATACAGACAGTAACCTGAGCTCAGGATCAAACCCGGGACCTTGGAGCTGTTACACAGCAATGCTAACCACTTTACCACTGTGCTGCCCATAAAGTAAAGTCTTCAACAGGATCACATAGATGGTGGAGATCTGTAACTGTATCCCAGGAACACTGGATGCGAGGCAGGTGACTTCATCCCTGATTTGACATCAGTCCTTCGCAGGACACCATGCACACACATAAACTCATTCATTTGCACCTAGGGACAATTAAGTGTAAGCATTTGACCTACTGCCATGTTTTTGAAATTGTAAATTGGAGAACCCAGGAAGAATATGTAAAATTCAAGCCAGTTGTAACTTTTTGGCAGAGGCAGCCAGATTTCTACTTAAAATCTCCTGGAATTTAAAGGAGTTTGCAATGTGATGCATCCTAACACTGTTCCCAGGGCCTTTAGCAGAAAAGCCAATCCTCAACAGATCCTCCACAGTGTGGATTAGATTCTTTTTGTTTACACTAAACCAACCTTGACTGTTCTTTATTGTTTCCCCTAACCAGAGATTCCAGTTCCAGTCAAAGTTCATGTAGTGTTTAGCAAACTCCAGGTGCTTACATTTGTGATAAAGGAACTGCTTTATTCTATCACACAATTTGTGGCACAGGATCGAAATCTAATCTCCACAAAATTCTACCATCTTTTGCAAATCTCTAATCTTACCTCTCTAACCATATTCCTCACTGTGCATAGCAGCAAAATACACTTGCATCCTCTTCCAGGCAAATTCATTGTAGCTTTGGTTGATTTAAACTTCTTAATTATTGCCATAACGGTGGATATGTGAGATGTGGTTTTGTTAAAATCATCTACATTTTTCATCAAGGTTTTTTTATTTTCTTAGAATAAATGTACTTCAATTAAAGGTTATACTGTATTTCTCTTTAGATTAATTTACTTAACCCCAAAGACTTTTTTTTTAACCTTTTAACCTTTTCCAAGGATGATGATAATTCTGGAGTTGCCTGTCTGAAGCCAATACAGTAATGTTTACAATAATGCCCACTTATGTTTGCTATTTTTGTACCAAAGACCAAAACAGATCATTTGCAAATGCAACTTTGTCCTATTCAGGTCCTACCAGGTGCTGACACTTCTTAAAAATATCTCTTGGCCCCCTTTGTTACCCCATATGTGAAAACAAAACATAGACATACTACTATATGAACAAGTCTTGTCCTGTGCAGCAGAGGTGCAGCTCTGTTCAGTTCAGACAACTGAATAAGTATATCATTGGTTACAGTTTGTCATCTTCTTGTCTTCCGAGCGCCTCAGGAGTTTTCTCGTCATTAACGACAGCACAAACTTTCTTTCTGGTTTTGGCCTGCTGAAAATGTCTTTTATATTGGAAAGATTTAACATGGTTGAAAGCTTTTGAGTTAAGAAATATCAAACGAGTCATTGATGATTGAGGAGGCGCTCTTCATTGGCTGTATGTATCAGTGATGCAATGATATACACAATGGTTAATTTTAATGGTGTGTGACCCATGGGTGACATCCTCAACCTACACACAAACTTCAACTCTATTCAAGTGTCTTACATCTCTGGAATATTTTATCTAAAAAAAATACCACTTTTAAGAACTTTTTTAAAAAGACTTCTAGGTTTTACAGTAATCCCCTGGCCCCTGACAAAAGATTTGTTTTGGATGGAGTGTCTCTTTTATGAAATTTAGTCAGAAACACTGTTTTATGAAAAACTTAAGAGGGCTTATCTAATGCTTAAGGCATGGATGCCCAGCCCTATTCCAGGCAATGTATCACACTGAGATTAGTTCCAACACACCCTGCTCTACTCAGGGAGTTAGATCAGGGTTGGAACAAATATTTCCAGACTTTTACATCTTCAAGAATGGGGTTAGCCAGCTAAAGTTTAATGAGAGGATGTTCAGTCTTACCCATAAAGGGCTGGTGTGACTGCAGGTTTTTATTCCAGCTAAGCAGGATCCACACCTAAGACCATTATGATTAAATGGGTGGAATCAGGTGTAGCTCCTGCTTGGTTTAAATGAATACCTGCAGCCACACCAGCACTTTGTGAATAAGACTGAAAATCCATGGTTTAATAAGCAACTGAGCCAAAAAGGGATGCTTACAAGTGTTTCTCTACCTGAACTGCATTACAGTCAAACTTCTTACCAACTGCTGTACCATGCTATTCATTGCAATCATATTTGTTTAAAAAAAAAACACACACAGGATTTATTATATGCTTATTAACCCAAATCCAAAGAAAGCTTGTAGTATTTTTATTTTCCCCATTGCCAAACCAACCCTATAGTAAATATTATTAATATACTTTAATTTCTTTATTGCATCACTTTTAAGAAGATCTTGTGTAAATGTTTTTTTGACACAGTTTCCAAAAATGAATTCAGGGTTAGGGAGGATTAGGATTTTGAAAGTTTTTCTAGCCACTGTAAAAAGGCCAATTTGTTTTCAATTCAGTCCATATACATTTACAGAATAAGGAATATGGAATAATCAGCGTATTGTAACTTCTGGTAAGGATTTTAGTGTGACTGGGGCAAAACATAATGAGCAATGAGCTGTTTTAATCTCAGCAGAAGAGACAGTTGACTTGTAATGTTTCTCTTAACATCTTAACTCCTAGATTTCATGCTCATTTCCATCCATTTGGCCAGTGGGAGAAAAACACTCGTATCAGTTTCAGAATGTGGATTTTGGATGGAAACTGAAAACAGCCCTTTCTGAAATCATCTTGAACCCAGGTAGACCTTCCTGTGCTGATTGCCAAACAACGAAGGAGTACTACTTTCAGCTTGAAACTGATTATTTTCTCCCAAGAGGGAGAATGTTTTCAGAGAACTTGGTTTCTGATAAATGATAGGTATGTTTTTTCAAAGGTATTTCAGTTTGGTTGTAGTTATTGTGTGAGCTACACTTATGTTTACTTACATGTAAACATAATTATCAATAAAGACCATTATATCATGTACAATAGATCCATCCATCCATTATCTATACCGTTTTATCCGTCTGGGTCGTGGGGGTAAGTTGGAGCCAATCTCAGCAGACTTCGGGCGAGAGGCGGGGTACACCCTGGGCAGGTCGCCAGTCCACCGCAGGGCCAACACAGACAAACAACCACACACGCTCGCATTCACACCTATGGGCAATTTAAAGAAGCCAGTTAACCTAATCTGCATGTCTTTGGACAGTGGGAGGAAACCCCACGCATGCACGGGGAGAACATGCAATCTCCACACAGAAAGGCACCCTGGGTGATCCGGGGATCGAACCCAGGACTTTCTTGCTGTGCCGCCCACAATAGATTCAGTGGATGTAAATTAATACTCCCTGGTCCTTTTGTTTTCCTATCGTTTTTTTATCATTCAGAGTAATGAGGGACAGACATTTGTAAGCATTAACAACATCATGTGTGGGCAGCATGAGTTGTTGTGCAAATGTTGTAATACCAAAAGCATGTCTAACTGGTCATTCTCTCCCTCTCTGTCCTTTTCTTTCTTCATGCAAGGCTCCGCATTTTCCCATACCTACCCCCCATAGCTCTCTGAGCCAACCTTCAAGTCTCAAAAAATGATCCTTGAAGGTGATTGGCCAGGATTTGGTCCTGCTGATGTGCTATTGGCTGCTGGGGGTTTTGGAGTATTTGCATTCTGAAGGGAGGCTGTGTCTATTGATGTGCTGCAGGGGGAGGGAGGAAAAGAGGGAGGCAACGGAAAGGACAAGAAGAGGGAGGGATAGAGGAAAAGAACAGAAGGGAAGAGCGTCTTATTCTCTTATATGTATGAGCGTGACAGCTCTTGTGGAAGGGTCTCCAGAAGTTGGGCCTTGTGGGAAAGCAAACAATGGTGGACATCTCGCCTCGCCATAACTGACTGTTAGAAGAAAGGTGCTGGATATTCAAGTACAGGATGACTGAGAGCTGCACTGCACCAAAGAAGAAGCAGATATGACAATGGAGTTTTTTTAGCAGCCTGGATCTCAGAGGGAGGATTTTGGAGTTCGAAAACCAAGGGCGGCAACATTGTGGTTTGTGAGTCTGGTTTTAGAATAAAAGGTAAGAATCTATATGTATGTTCATGTATCATATGTCACTCTCTTACTCCATTACCACAATGTAACAAAGCTTGGATGATGATGAGCATGAAAAAGGCAGCTCCAATGTCACTATCTGATCAATACATTAATAGATGACTTCACGATTTCAGCACTGGATTTTGAGGATTTACAAACAATAGCAGTGAATACAGCACTTGTTTTTAGGTGAAAGCTATTCACTAGATCCGAACTGAAAAGTAAATGTTAATCATGCAAGCTGATGTAAGAGAAACAGCTACACTAAACTGTTAATGAACAACTCACACCTTTCGTGGTGTCTACTACCCCATTTTAATTGAAGTTTTATCTTTAAATAACAGAACTAAGTTTCCTTTTTACACCATGTACTACCAATGCATTTCTGCATATATGTTTGACCCCCCCCCAACATGTGTGATTAAAACACCCAAGAGACTACGAGACAATAACAGAATTATAATAGTCTTACCTACATTTACACTTCTCAACCTAGTAATGGACATAACAGTGTGTAATAAGCAAAAAGTACTTGCCCACAGATTGAAATTTCTTACGATGGTCTTTTATGTTAGGCTTGTTATTGCACAAGATTTATTACACTTTTATAACATCGAAGCTCATGACAGCAATCTGTTATGTCTCGTATTCTTGTTAAATGTTAAGGAAACCATTCTTTTTGAGTAAAACAAAAAGGATTCATTACTATATTTTGTATAGAAAATGACTGTCAACCAGTATAAAAGACACCGTAATTCAACTCTATAAGCTGGAGAAAAGTTGCTTATAGATATTTGATGGTATAGAATAAAAAAAACAATGAGTTCTGTTTAGATACTGTTCTACAAAAAATAAGATTGACTCACATGAAACCAAATCAGGATTCAGAAGAAGAAATTTTTCAGACACCACTGCTAGGAAAAGATGCCAAGGAAAATCTACGAATTCTATATATCTAATAAATAAGGATGTATCCTAGTTAAAATGTAATCATAAAACTAAATAAAAAAAACAGACTTGGTGGCCATGTCATGTCTGCACCTGCTGACTCTGCAATGGACTTCAATTCCCATCAGCACTTGCAACCTGACAACATGGCCGACATTCTCCTGCACTCTCAGTGCCCGGACCTCTAATTGGCTACACTTGTATACAATTAATGACCATACCAAAGACTCACTGAGACTGCATTGAGTGTGACAGTCACAATTTTCGGTCTTTTGTCACGCACTCCCGCCACACATTGTATTTCTCATGCAGAAAAACAATTTGTAGGCTAATATGCCACAGCGCCCAATATTTCTCTGGCCATGGCGCAGTTGCGCCACACTATGAAACAAGCGTGTCTCCGCTGGAGTTCAGTCGAGCCTGTCACTTACCAGCCAATCAAAAAAAAAAGAAAGGGCCTACACAATAGCCAATCAGAAAATAACAGTATTGTATCTGGGTAAAATGCAACACTATAACCAATGAAAATGGCATAGTTATCCTGGAATTGTTCGCGTGATTCTGCTACAACCACATCTTCCGAAAATTTTGTTCACCCCATCCATAGGAGCTCCGAGCATCACTTCGATCACAGAGTCATCTCCTGTTTTAATGTTACAACAAATTCATAACTTGTTTGACACAAACAATGACAAATTGACTGCTGTTAGAGAATGTTGCCCAGATAATTAGCATCAGTTTTGCCAATGCTGAGTGTCTGTAGCCTATACTTAGCCAAGAGTTTTACAGCCTGTTCACTGACAACAACACCTGTTCAGAACAAGTAGTCTAGGCCGTCATATTTCGTTATCACAGGATGACTGACATATTCTCACATTATAATCATCTCTCTCTCCAACTAGGCTAAATAATTTTATTGGCACTAAATAAATTAAAGTGTATTGCGTCATAGATGCATTAATCATTGCATATGTATTTCAAAGATGTCAGGAAAAAGCAATTAAGCATCCTTTCATTTTCCCTGAGTGGAAATCCCCCTAAAAAGACCAGGTTAGAGGATGCTGGCCCAGAGAAAGTGGCAAAAAGGGTAGGCCCATTAGAGGAGGAGACAGTGCAGGTGGACAATGAGACAGTGGAGGTGGAAGAGGGGGAGACAGTGCAGGTGGAAGAGGCAGAGACAGTGGAGGTGGAAGAGGAGGAGATGGTGGAGGTGGAAGAGGAGGAGATGGTGGAGGTGGAAGAGGGGGAGACAGTGCAGGTGGAAGATGAGACAGTGCAGGTGGAAGAGGCGGAGACAGTGGAGGTGGAAGAGGAGGAGATGGTGTAGGTGGAAGAGGAGGAGACAATGGAGGTGGAGACCCCTTTGACCCCCTGAACAGTGAACGGTACAGGACTTGACGGGACGGGGGCGGGACAGGGGTAAGAGTGGAATGGAATGTCACTCTTGCCTGTCTTCAAAATTTGAGAGCCCTGCTCACTCACTCACACTCAGACTTTGCGAAGCAATAGTTTAGCTCCTTGTGTCTTCTACTGCCAAGCCATATTTGTGTATCCTTCCTGGTTTATTGACTCTATTGCTACTTTTCTGGTTTCTATTTTTTTGCCCTGCCTGTGATATTCAGTTTGCACATTGATTCAACTTTGACTGTTTTTAGACACTGATTCTTCCTGCAGATTCTGTACCTCTCCCTGTGAATTTTTCTTAAAGAAATGAATTGCACATGCATTCTGTCTGAGTGTACCTGTGCATAACAGATTGCTTCACCAAGAACATGAATGCAGTGTATTCATAGAACCTTCAAGGCTTGCTTGAGGCCCATAGACACCACCTCAGAGTTCAAGAGAAATGTCTGCAGGGAAATGGCCGCTTATATTCAGCAACTCTCAGCGGACTTCTCCCAAATAACTGAACAGCTCTCTGCACTGGTGACAATATGCTCCACAGCTACACCTCCCATCACCAGACATGGCAAGTTCACCAGTGATCGATCCCAGTGCTGTGGTTTCCTGCTACAATGTCAGATGTACTTTGCAGTGCAAGAAGGATTATCGAACCAAAGCAAAATAGCACTAATGCTCAGAGTATTCGATCATGCTCCAGAGGGCAGAAAGGTTGGGGATGCCTAATGACTGTTAAGCAGGGCTGCAGACGGGTGGATAGAATGAACCAGCACTGAAAGCAGTTTTCCACCAAGGACTCATCAATGATATACTCACTGAACTGGTATGTCGTGACGACGAGGCCTAGCTGGATTCTCTCATAGATATCACAGTTCGTCCGGATAATATGCTCCTCGATCGTCATCCAAGAAAATTACCCTCCGTGCATCAGACCTATAAGCACGCATCCTGAACCCATGTAACTAGGCAACACATGCCTAAGCTCTGCTGAACTGGAAAGGAGAAGAGAAGGACCATTTTTTTACTGTGGAGGCTTCTACCACTCCATCACTCAGTGTGCAGTATGAAGAGCCCATCAAACCTAGAGCACCACCAAAGGGGCTCACTCTGTACCTAAGCCCCCTGCAGTGAGTAGAAATTCAATTATCTGTATTCCTCCTCTAATTCTTCAAGACAAGATCGTGCACTCAAACAATGTCTATGTGCTTGTAGCAATGACTGACTCTGGATCTGCTGGTAATTTCATCAACCATACCACCACTCTCAAGCTCCAACACCCAGTGTTCATCCTGAACAATCCAATACATATTAGCACCATTGATGGAAGCCCAACTGGTTAGGGGCAGCTTGTACCATAAAGTCATTTCCCTCCTGGTCACCGATATCCCAAATCACTCCATCATATTGGGCATCCCGTGGCTTCACCGACACATCCTCGCATCTCGTGGTCAAAAAGAGAGATTACAGGATGGTCAGATTACTGTATGCTGCACTGCCTACAATGCCCACACATACCAATCTCCATCAACAGCCCTTCTCTTCAAACTCCTGTACACATTCTTCAGGAATATCATAAATTAATGGACATATTCAGTAAAGATAAGGCCAGTGTCCTACCTCCTCATTGCCCATATGATTTCACTATTGACCTGCTTCTGGGAAACACACCACCATGCGACAGAATTTACCCTCCATCCCTCACTGAGCAAAAGGCTATGGAAAAATATGTTCAGCAGGGATACATAGTTCCTTCCATATTGCCAGCATCTGCCAGATTCTTCTTTGAGGAAAAAAGGGGTGGACTTTGACCATGAGTAGACTACAGAGGTTAGAGGGCTGAAGGCACCAGTGGGAGTGAGTAAGGATACTTCACAGCAATTCAGTTAAAACAACATCACTCCGCTCATATATTCACAAAGCCTGGGCATTCTTCTCCAGAAAGCTATCACCAGCAGAACAAAACTATGATATTGGCATTTAAGCTCACCCTAGAAGAATGGAGACATTGGTTGGAAGGGGATGCTCATCCATTTGTGGTGCTAATGGACCACAAGAACCTAGAGTACCTGTACACAGCCAAATGCTTGAACCCATGATAAGACTTATTCTTCACCTGCTTTAACTTTGTGCTGTCAGATCTAAAAACACCAAGGCTGACACACTGTCCGATATGTACCCCGAAACTGAGCAAAAAACAGATCCATCCTGCCACTATCCTGTTTTATTAACACCATCACTTGGGACTTCTCTAGGGAGTTGGAAAACACATTGCTGTATCACTTCCCAGTAGGTTGTCCTCTTGACTGAACATACGTTCCCCCTCATCTGAGAGGAAGGCTAATCACCTGGGCCTACACCTCTCCAGCCACAGGGCATCCAATCACTCGCCAGACATACGAACTGCTTCGTGAAAAGTACCGGTGGCCGAACATGGTTTCTGACATTAATACCTATGTTACCTCATGCTCGTCCTGTTCACAAGCCAAGGTCCCCAGAACCTTCCTGTCTGGAAAGCTTATGCCTTCCTGTCTGGAAAGCTTATGCCCACACCTCAACATCCTTGGTCCCGCATAGCGCTGGAGATTGTCACTGACCTTTTGGAATCCTCTGAGGCTCATTCCCCTACCTGCACTCCCTAGCTGAGCTGTTGTTCAATCATGTGTTCAGATATTTCAGAATTCCAGAGGATGTGGTCAGTGATCAGGGGCCGCAATTCACTTCTCGAGTGTGGGCCTGCTTCATAGTGAAGCTTGGGGTCACTGTCAGTCTAACATCAGATTATCATCATCAGTCAAACGGGCAAGTTGAATGAACATATCAGGAAGTTGGACGCTTTCTAAAAACCTTCTGTTCAGAGAACCAAGGGGACTTGGCACGATTCCTTCATTGGGATGAATATGCTCAGAACTCACCCCCTTTCAATGTGTCCTAGGTTACCAGCACCCGTTGTTTTCATGGAATACCAACCCCGTATCTCGGCCGTAGGTGAGTGATTTAAGCAGAGTGAACAGGTTTGAGAAAGCAGTCAAGTCCTACAAGCGATTTGCTGATCAACACCAGAGCGAAACTTCTCAGTTCTGTACTGAAGGTTGTGTGTGCCTCTCTACATGAGACAATAGGGGACTACCAGGCTGCAAGAAGTTAAACGCTTGCTACTTCGACCAATTCAAGGCATTAAGTAAAGTCATCCCAGTCATCTATAAGCTTGATCTCCCCATCACTGCTGCCTAGCACCCTCCTTTCATGTCTCCCAAATAAAAGCGGTCACACTAGGTCCCCTGGACACTGAATCACCTCCTGTCACTCCTCATGAACCCCTCAACATATACGGCCATCCTGCATACACAGTAGGAGAGGGGGCTGGTTGGAGTACCTGGGAGACTGGGAGGGATACGGCCCAGAGGAACAATGCTGGGTTCCCTGCCAAGGACATCCTCAACCCTCTACTCTTGGAGGACTTTCATGCCCGACACCCTGACCAGCCTGGTCCTTGCCCCAGAGGGTGCCATAGTAAGTCATCTGCTCCAGGAGTGAGCGCCTTGGGGGGAAGGGCTCTGTCATGTCTACACCTGCTGACCTCTGCCTGTGAGGTTTTATTAAACTTGAAAAAAAAAACCTGAATGTTATGTTCATAAACAGAAATGCTTAATATGTTTGGAGAGTCAGCAAGGCCTATGAAGAGAAACGTGCTTCTATCCCTACTATGGAGATGGTGCTCTGCTCTTCTGTCAGGGCTTCAGTAGGACAGGAACTTTGATGGAAATTGGAGGTAAGATTAGAGGAGGAGATTTTTTCAGGAAATGTAAGGAGAATCTGCATGCATTAGATTAGGAGCAGCAAATGGTTTAGTTTTGGGAAACATGTTCAGAATGAATATGTATGAATCAGTTCATGTTAGGGAAAATGCAGTTTTGTAAACGTATGAACAGAGCTGTGAGTGGAAATTATATCTTTGTAAGAAATTATTAAAAGTAAAAATAAGAACAATTTTGAGTTATAAACATTTGAAAGTCACAAATTAAACAGTTGTTTGTGTGTTGATTTAGACATTTTATCTAGAAAGAGCACGAACCATTGAAGTTTGGCAAAGGTTTCAAGATGGGAAAAAAGAATGAGTATTTAAGAGAGAGAAAGGAGTGTTCATGAGGAATAAATGTGTGTGTAGGTGCAGATGTTTCACTCATTGTGTCTGTGGTCAAGGCAGTCCCTGCGTTATTTATGTTACACACAGACTGTGTCTCTATGACGATGGCTGTTTGAAACACCCTGACTCTTGTTACGGCCTTTGCCTCTCACAGCTGACACGTGACCAGCTCTTTGCAGAATCCATTGTTTTTTTTTGCAGTGAATTGCAAGTACTGAGCTGGACGGTACACTGAGTCAGTTGTTCCTAAAGAAGTTTAAAATAAATGGTCTTTTGCTTTTGTGGGAACACAAGACACATCTTTTTCCTTGCAAAATGTGACATACAAGTGAGAGCTGGCTAACAGAGTTATCAGTTGATATTAGGGCAAAGTGTGTTGGGGCTTTTGCTTAGCTATGTTGTGCATTAGGTCCTGACAATCCAATTACTGCTCTCCATATTCACAAATTAAATTAACTGATTCTTACAGCTTTTAGCAGACCCTTTTATCCAGAGCAAATTACATTTGTGCTTAGAAATCTCTATCGAAAAAAGTCCACATGCAAGAATTAGCATAATATTATGGTAAAGTAACAAAGTTAAAGCAGAATCATAGTCCGCAAATGTTTATTCCTCCTATACTACCACAATATACCAATGATAAATTTTTTTAGCTTATTAAAATACAGCATGTCATGCTTTGTAATCATTTATACTTTATAAATGTCTGTGTCTTTATTTCTATGTCTGTGAGACAAGGTAGTCAAATATGGAATTAATGTGTGTCAGAAGTTTTGAGAACAAAAAAAACCAGCTTGTCATGTTACTAAGAAAAGGAAATTCATCTGTTCTTTGCCAGAACACCTACAGTGGATATAAGAAGTCCATTACTTTTAATATGGTAATATATCTGGTTTTTATGATGTAAAACACTTAGACCAAGATAAATCATGTTAGAACATTTTGCTTTTACACATTTAATGTAATATAGCAACCAACAAATTTCAAGTAAAAATCAAATAGAAGCTTTATAGGGTAAAAAAGAAAGAGCATGTCAAGTCAAGTCAAGTGGCTTTTATTGTCATTTCAACATATACATGTGGTACAGTGTACAGTGAAACGAGACAACGTTTCTCTAGGACCAAGGTGCTACATATAAGACAACAGAAGTACAAAGGTGCACGTGTGCAACAGAAGACAACATAAAGTGCATGTGTGCAAACATGTGCAAACACGGCAAAAACAACATAAAGTGCAAAGTGTGCAAATGTGCAAACAGTGCAGACATAACGAGACAGACAAAAAGACAAAAACTCTGCCATGAGACAGTGCAGACAATCATGAGACAAGACAAGACAGTACAGCGCTAATCCAAATGTAGTGTGCAAAATGGTAGAGGTGAAGATGTGCAAAAAATGTTTTTAAGGTGCAAAATGTGCAGCCTTTTAGCGGTAGATGATAGATGAGTGTACATTTGTGTGTGTGTGTGTATGCATGTGTGTCAGTACAGTCCCTGGGTGTTCAGAAGTCTGATGGCTTGGGGGAAGAAACTATTACAGAGTCTGGCAGTGAGGGCCCGAAAGCTTCGGTATCTCTTGCCAGATGGCAGGAGGGTGAAGAGTGTGTGTGAGGGGTGTGTGGGGTCATCCACAATGCTGG
>JAQQZR010000015.1:9169149-9187171 GCA_030068235.1 Notoglanidium macrostoma | reverse complement strand
CTGGCTTTGAAGCACTTCGGGACGACAGCAGTGCTCAGGGAGATGTTGAAGATGTCAGTGAGAACATCTGCCAGTTGATCTGCACATTCTCTGAGCACTCTCCCAGGGATGAATCTCCCAGCCTTCCGTGGGTTAACTCTGCGAAGAGTTTTCCTCACATCCGCAGTGGTCACATGCAGCACCTGTACAGGATGTCATTGTTGAAAGGTATTGATCGGGAGGGGTTGTACAAAAGAATTTCCAAAACATTAGATGCACCATGGAACACTATTAAGGCCACCATCAATAAGCAGAGAAAACTGAGCCACAACAGTGACATTACCAAGAACAGGAAGTCCATCCAAAATTGAGCTACTCAGAGAAGTTGACAAGAGACCTACAGCATCACTAATGGAGATGCAGGAATATCTGGCAAGTACTGGTAATTCCCTGCATGTGACAACAATCTCTCATATTCTTCACATATCTGGTATGGGGTAGGTTGGCTAGATGGAAGTCCTTTCTCATGAAAAAATAAAACAATCTATGCCCACCTAAATTTTTACCAAAGCATACATACAAATCGCTACAAACTACGTGTCAAAATGAGTTCGAACTTTTTCGGGCATAATTTTGAAAGAAATGTTTGATGCGAAAACAAGACTTATCACGCAAAGAATCCTGTACCCAGAGTGAAGCACAGTGGTAGCAGCATCAAGCTACAAGGCTGCTTATTTTCAGCTGGGACCATAGACAGTAAAAAAAAGAGTGGAGTGAAGTTAAGCTAAATTGAACTACTTCCTGGTGAGCCTATCGCTGACTGTTTATCTACTGCACAGCCAAAAGCTCAATTTTTATGGCGTAAGGCAATGCAAAATGCCAGGAGCTGCCTCAGTGTCTGTGCGCCCTAAAAGTTCTTGTGGTTTACTTTCTGATTTTGAATGTGACTTTGACGTGAAGTGCAGCCAATTTTGGTAAATGTTCTGATTCACTGAGCTCTTTATAGGGCACTATTAATGGCTGAATAGGTGTTTCAGATTTCTCTGAGAGCCTATTGTGCAAACAATATGATTATGTGATTGGGCATCGCAGGTTTGTGATGTTATTTTTAGCATTTTTAGAAAAATGTTTATTATGTGTCCATAAATTGAGCTGCAAGGTTATAGAGCTGGTCATACGGTGTTGTGTTTCTTTAGAAAATAACCACAATCATATAAAGGAACAGAACGATTCAGAAGTAAAGGTGTTTCATGTTAAAAAAGGCAAAAGTGAATAGAAGTCAATTGAAGGCTAAAGCTAACTGAGCCTCTGACCGCCCCCATGAGGGTTACGCATTTCAAATGCTTAATTACCGTCTTGGCTAGGACTGGAGCTGTAGTCAAGATAGAGGGAATCAAGGATGGCTCCAAATACCAATCTATTTTGGCACAAAACCTACAGGCCTCTGTTAAACAGGTGAGGATGAAGAAAAATTCAAGCACAATATTGACCCAAAGCACAAATCCAAGTCAACAAAGGAATGGCTTCAGCAGACAAATATCAATGTTTTGCAATGACCCAGTCAGAGCTCATATCTAAGTCCAATTGAAAACATGTGGAATGACTTGAAGAGGGCTGTGTACAGGAAAACATCTTGCAATTTGATAGATCTGGAGGAGGATTTTGCAAGGAGGAGTAGAACAAAAATTGACAACTCATGATGTGCAAAGATGATACACTTCTATACTATTAATCTATCTATGAGTAATGTATTACAAGCCAAAAGTGCTTTAGCAAAGTATTAGTTAAGAGGTGTGGGACTAAGTTATTGTAGTCTTTTTTTTATATATATATTTCCAATATTAATATTATATATTTTTTTCCAGTTGTTTGCTATTTCACATTAAAGGTAGAAAAAGATCTGATATGACTGATCTTGGTTTAATTTATTACACCAGTATTAACACTCCAGTATTTCACCTGCAGTTTAACAGTGGTGTGTAGACTTTTCATAACCAGTATAACTTACATACAAAGCACCATAAATGTTGTTTAAACATTTTGTAGAATCTTAAACATATCAAAGTTTAAGCATTTGTTTTGTTAGATAACATTTTTTATAAGCCATAGATTATTGTGCAGTGTCCACTATACAAGTTCAGGGGAATGAATTGTTACTATAGCAATGATAATGCATTAGAACAAGCACATTAATATAATCATCAGTCATATTATGGCCAGCACAACTGTCAGAGTCATGCTGTCAACACCTTCTGACAAATCAGATTTTAGAGATTAACAGCATAGTTACTATTAAGTACCACAGTAAAATGTAAGGTTACATATATAATCATGGTTCTATGGCCTCCCTCTGTTTCTGCCTTTCTCTTGCCCCTTGTTAAATTATTTACGCTGACCTTCTGAGGATGCTGGGTTCAAACTGAACCTTGGATGTGTACCAAAAAACACATTTCCACTAATGTGCTTCCACTAATAAATTGTGAACTCTTTAGGTAAATGAGGACAGGGATCGTTGTTATTTATAGAGTTTAAGGATAATTTAGCACTGTACAGGATTGATATGAGTAACGGAAATGCTTGAACTAGGCGGCACCTCCATAAGCTGTTATTTATGTTTAGGCTCTGCTCATTCCTTAAGGCTGAGTTAGTCTGTTTCTGAGTCACGCTGTTATCCTTGCCGAACGACTGTGGGAGGACCAAGTCGGTTAAAAACAAGCCTGGATTTGCCATGCAGCCCTGAGGAATTTAGCAGACTCACACAGCACAACCGCTGTCAGAAACTCTCATGTTGCCTCCTCAGGCCATCTTCTTCTCCTTCTTTCCCTCTTTCTTTCACCTAAATATGAAATCATCATAGATTATTGACCCCCTCTAGTCTAGAGAAGGTCTGCTTAGCTGGGTTTTATATTCCACCAAGATTAAGTTCCATTCAAGGGTGTGAGAAACTGAACAGTGATGTTGCAATCAGCTTGAATATGTACCTTTAATTACATAATGTGTCACATTTTCCATATTACAAGGCTCTTCTTTTCATACAGGAAGGCAGATGTAACTACAGACTGAGCCCATGGCATCCCCGGAGTCCCTCACCGCTCAGGCTACAGGTGAATACTGTTTTTCCTTTGTTTAAACCTACTAACCAGATCCTCGGTACACCATGCGCAGTAAAAGTTAGATGACATTAACAAGTGCTGCTTACAGTAGTTCCTACAGAATCAACACAGAGCATAACATGACCTGTAGCCTTTATGAAAGCTTTTCTGAGATATGATTGGTCCATACTGCCATGTGGTTTAGTAAGGCTGTTGCAAATTTGTCTCAGGCAGTGCAGTGTGACCGCTGTAATCTCTGTTAGAGCCCAATGTTGTTTTAAAGCCAGCTGACCATATGCTGTGTTCAAGAGATCGGCACATTCACCATATGCCTCCTGCTCTTTATACACATTCACCCCTGTAGTCATGGAGATCTCTTGCAGGAATCCTTCACTCAAATTTCTGGTGTTGCCAAAGGTCCACTTGGTCACAGGTTCTAAGAGTTTTGCTTGTTTCTGTTGGAGAGAGCCTGATGAGGACAAGAGAGAAGGTAATGCTGTTTAGAACTTTTAAAACAGAGCAGCAAAAAAAACCTGGAGCTCAAATAGGATAATTTGTCGTCTGAGAGGTATTTTAGCTGAGTTCAGTGTTTGTGTTGTGCACAACTGGACTTTAATATATTATTCTAATTCGTGGCCTGTTTATTCCACCAAACACCCTAAATGACTCACGAGGAGCCTGGTTTTTCGAATATGAAACTAAATTCCTTTTTCTAACATGAAACTAAATCCCTGTCACATGGTGCTAGAGTGTATTATTTTGAGCCAGTAAGTTATAATTATCCTTTGCCTCTGGATTGGCCTTTGTTGTTAAAGAAACCCCAAGTTACCATGGGATACAACATCTACAGATCCTTGTCAGTAATTATTTTTACTAGTTATTAATAGTTTTGCCTAGTAATTAAAGTTATTATGAAAATCAATGGTTTGATGAGCCTGTTTTTTATTACATATAATTATTTATTACTTACTAACAGTTGTAGATGATATGACTGTAGATGAATGTTACACCACTAGTTGAAGGACAGGCTTTTCATGTTTCACGGGGCAGTTGTGGCCTAAAGGTTAAAGAAGCGGGTTTGGGACCGAATATAAGGCCAAACGTTTTTGGACACATGACCACAACACTCATATGTGTTTTTTGAACAGCCCAATCCAAATGTAGTTCTCCCTTTCGTTCTCCCTTAAAATAACCTCTACTTTACTAGGAAGGTTTTCTACTAGATTTTGGAGTGTGGCTGTGAGGATTTGTCCATTCAGCCACAAGAGCATTAGTGAAGTCAGGCATTGATGTTGGATGAGGAGGTCTGGGGTGCAGTTGGCATAGAGGTGTTCAGTGGAGTTGAAGTCAGGGCTCTGTGCAGACCTTTTGAGTTCTTCCACTCCAAACTTGGCAAACTATGTCTTCATAGAGTTCGCTTTTTTGTCCCGGGGCATTGTCATGCTGGAATATGTTCGGGCATTTTGCAGTGAAAGGAAATTGTAATCTTACAGCATACAAAGATATTGTATACAACTGTATGATAGTCAAATGTCCAGAAATCTTTGACCAGATAGTTTATATTGGTGGCACAGTGTCACAACATGTAGTGTTGATTCCAGGTTCTGGGTTTCAATCCTGACCTCAGATACTGTTTGTAACGGTATATGTGTATATGTTTAAATACAGTACGTGCAATGTTTTGCAATGGACCGCTGTCCCATGAGTGGAACAGGCTTCAGATCCACCATTAATAATTGTGTTACATTTTTCTTTTTCACCTGGAAATTTATTCCAATATTAGTCATGTTGACCTTATACTCTTTAAAGGTTTCCATTTGTCAATCCAATGGGTTTATTCCCTTCAAACGTCCTAAGAAGAATCCTACACTCTAAAATCTTTATCATCAAGAGTATAGTTCAAATCCTCAATTATTAAATTGTTATAGACACAATCATTTAACTTGGTTTCAGAGTCTATGCCCACTGGGGTGGCACAGACCCCCTTGCAGGAGGAAGAGGAGGATGATGAAGATGAGGAGCAGGGAGAACAGTTTCAGTTTGATGATAGTGGAGACGAGAATAATACTGTTCCAAACCCTGGGGAAATTAAGGACTTTGTAGCTTCATCTGCTGAGACTGGACTTCAAGGAGCTGCTTCAGGTGACAGCACAAACTCTAATGCACTTTACAGTGAAGCGGTGAAGCATGTCCCAGTCACTCATCATGAGGAATTAAATGAAGTGACCTCTGCTGGTCAGGAGGGTCAAACTGTTCCCCAGCATCCACATATAGCATGCCCAGGTAGGGGTGTCCATCCTGTATTTATCACGAGTTTATTATATCAGATTTCAAGAATAAAATATATATATATATGAATAACAAACTGACTTCTTTCTTTCTTGCTTTCTTTCCTTCCTTCTTTCTTTCTTTCTTTTTCCTTCAGATATGGTAGTCAAACAGTCTCCTGATGTGTAAGTGTCCTACACACTAACTGTAGAGAAGAAATTTGGATATTGTTTGTCAGGAGTTTTCTGAGACACAGAGTGATTCCTTGGCGCATCTTCAGAATGTACTGTGTAATTAAAATGTCATTACGATGTGACCAATGGACATTATATGACCTATAATGGTTTATTATTTACTTTTTACTGTAACACCTTCATTATGCTGTGTAGTTCAGTCAGCTCTGTGAGTTTCACATTATGAGAGACTTGGATCTTTTCTAAGAAAAATATAAAATACAATAGTCTAGCATTCTTCACTGCATTGGATAATGGCTGGTTTTTTCGATGTTTCAGACATGCTGCATCTATTGAGCCAAGAGTCACAGAGGAGGCTGAAGGCACCTGGAAGAAAAATACACATACACATGAAGGTATTGTTTTGGGCTTTTATACAATACACTCTGTGGCCTTTGCTTGGTATACTTACCTTTTACCTACACTCATTAATCATTTTATCAAGATCACCTGACACATTCTGGTGGGAGTGCTGCTTGCTTGAGTATATCAAGCACAGTGGCATTGCTGTGAATTATAGCCCTTAAAAAGCTATACTATAGCTAAGCTATACACTATATGACCAAAAGTTTATGGACACCTGACCAGTCACACCCATATATGTTTTTTGAACCTTCCATTCCAGATTTAGTTCCCTTTTAGTATTATAATAACCTTTGCTCTACTGGGATGACTTGCCACTAGATGGTGGAGTGTGGCTGTGGGGATTTGCTCTTTCAGCCACATGAGCATTAGTGAGGTCAGGCACTGATGTCAGGCGAGGAGGCTTGGGGTGCAGTTAGCGTTCCAGTTCATCACAAAGGTGTTCAGTTGAGTTGAGGTCATAGCTCTGTGTAGATGACTTGAGTTTTTCCACTCCAACCTTGGCAAACCATGCCTTAATGACCTTATTTTGTGCACAGGGGCATTGTCATGCTGGTTTGGGCCACTTAGTTCCAGGGAAGGGAAATTGTATTGCTACAGCACACAAAGACATCCTATTCTAGACATATACTTTGTGGAAACAGTTTGGGAATGAACCACATGCAGGTGGTCAGGTGTCCATAAACATTTGGTCCTATACTGTATCATACACATTGTTTAATTATTTAGGAAGTATTAGGTGTAAAAACCTACTTTAAATTGTATCTTGTGACAGAGAAACCAAAAAAAAAAAAAACAACAACCATAAACTCACAATTACAAATCCACTCATAGTTTCACAGTTTAGCACACTTTTTGTTTTTCAAAATGTATTGCTTGTTTTTTATGGTAGAAATTAGTTGAAGTATAAACAGCAGCATGGCCACAGAAAAAAAATATCCAGCTTCGAGTAGTATTGTAACACTAATGATGGGCTAGATTCCAGTAAATACAAATTTGGAATGGAAAAAATGAGCAGTCATTCACCAAACAGTTCACCAACAAGCTGGACCAATGAGATAGGTGTCTGATACAGTGGGCAGTAAATGTAAAGCTGCTGTGCTTAATACACTTGTGGCAGTGCCAAAACACTCTAGCATGAAAGTGTCACCGCCAAATAGTATCTGCTTAATGGTGCTGTCTTTCTTTTAATGGATGGGTAGATGAGAGCTAGACAAATTGTGCATATCAGCAGATGGGCTACAGTCAGCAATGGCCTTCAAAGAGCACCCATATAATATTAAATCTGAAAGAAACACCTCTCACCCTGCTTCAACCAATGTCCAGTTCTGTGTCTGTGATCTCCAGGTTTACAATCAAGACCTGAATGCCACTATACACCTGTCATAAAGAAGGTTGCTTACATATCTGCTCAGACAGGTCTGTGACCCTCAGGAGGACATGCATCCTCCACCGAATGGAAGATTCAAACAAATAATTTGACACATTCAAATCGAAATATCAGCTAATCAAAACCACCTGCTTTTAGTCACTCTCCATAATAAAGTAATTGTGTACTGAAAATATTTGAGCTACTCATGGAATTTGCTTGAAACTTGCCAAAGTCCAGATGTGCTCCTGGACACTTGCATATGAAACTTTTTTTTTTAAATTCAGTTGAATGATGCCACGAAAACATCAGCACTAAAGAATCCCTGCCTCAAACCTGATCCATAATTTCATTAATTATGCATGCAACTCATAAGTAATGGCACCCCACTTGAATTTCAATTGCATGAAATCAGGAGCACGTACATATCCACAGATTGAGCTCAAAAACAATACAGCAGTGTTCTGAGTGAAGTGTGTGTGTGTTCAGCTCAAGCACCAGCTCGCTCGCAGGAATGGTTCAGTGTGGTGTCAGAACTCACACTACGACTGCAGAAAGGTACATCACCTGGTCTCCACTTAGAACAGATTTATTTTCCTCTGTTATAGTGTTGCCTCAGACTGTAGGGGGTGTCCTCTTTTACCCTGCTGTAGCTGATTCAGACTGTAAACACATGTACTGTATCTCCTCTGTGTTGGTGCTAGAGTTTGGAAATACTCAGCTAATTTCTGACCACTGTGTTGTTTATAATCTATTGTGTAAGACATTATTGTACTTTACATCCATGCTTAAGAAGGTGCACAGTAGTTATTGAATGTTCACGTTGTCCTTCTAGTATGTAATTTTAGCCATGGCCTTCAAGTATGCGCATTACTATTAGATGGTCAGATCAATCAAATGACTCCATCTGTTACTAAAAACACAATATTATTCTCTTCCTGGATTGGAAGCGACACCTGTACTGCAGTATCTTTGAGTTATAGTTAAAATGTAATGTGTCATGCCCTTAGTGTTAGTGTTGCTGTCTAGCTTTTCTTTGTTGATCCAATTTACTGGTGACATTGAAAACGTCTTTGTTGTTTCTGTACTCTCCAGATTAGTTCTGAGTTAGATTTGTGCTTGCGAGTGCTTCTGCCTGCATTGCGATCGATACCACATTCCGTTTAATGAACACCATTTTCAGTTTAATGGCTGCTGCGTTTAACTACAGAATCGATAAATGTTCCGAGGTTTTGACTTCGTACATTTCAACCTGGAATGTGAGACATTTGCACAGGCTGTTCCTTGAGAACATTCACTGATCAGATCAGAATCAGCCTGGGAAAGATATGCACTTCATTTACTAATCCTGAGGCTGTCTGTATCTATTCTTCTATAGGAAAGCTTGCTTCTGAAACAGAGGGAGACTTGCCCTCTTCTTCCTCAGAGGTATACCCAGGTTCTCCCCCTGACTCTGAAGTCATTTATGATGATGTCCCATGTGAGAACATCCCCTCTGCTGATGCAGGTAGGTGAAAGACTCTGGGCCCAATCTGCACTATTCTACATGTTTTCCACAAGGATGTAGAAAGCCAGGTAACAACCTTGACAGAAAATGAGAGATTGCCTGTTGCTGACCCACACATGAACTTTCATCTGGTCCACATAACCATGTGGAATGACAGCAGTAACCTCGGAAATTTTCAGTTGAGCCATTTTTGGCCAAAAAATAAAAAGCTGCATGTGGATGGTTGAACAGATTCCAAATGCAATGAGAAACCTTAAATGTGGCTGTGTTTTGGCCTGCAGTTGTGGTAATGGATTATGTACACAAACTCAAGGATATTTGTGCCAGAATTGTCTGCTTTATGGACAAGAATTAGTTTAGTTTAAGAGTTGCTGATATCAACAAATAGATGTAGTTTCTTCTCTACTTTTACTGTTTATTTACCACCAAATTGGTAAAGTGTAGCTAAAGTCATATTTACTTACCAATCTTACACTTTCCAAAATGTTAACACAGATAATGGTTAAACAGTTTAAATGTACACTGAATACCCATTCAAGTGAAAAAAACGTTTGCATTCCTTTGGTTTCTATGTGGAGAAATAGAAAATACACATTTGTTTAAACTGATCTTTAAAAAAAAATGAACTTTAAAAAATCTAATAAAATAAGTTCAAGAGGTTGGCAGCAGGTATAAAGGCAAAGAGTGGAGATGCAAACTATTTTTTTTTTATCATTCAGAAAGATAGGTTCCAAAGTTTAAATGGACGTGATTAGATTTAATTCTTTTCGCTATTAATTTGATCAGTTTAACACACAATGCGACCATTTTGTTAGCTACGTGTGACAGTAAATGCTTTTTGTAAGTAAATGCACATTATCTGCGCAGTGTATGCAGTCAAGGATGTGACTGGTGTGAGAGTATAACCAAGCAGATTCCTGATATGCAGTCTATTTTTTGAAGAACAAATATACTAAGTGACAATCAAGTCAAAACCTGCTAACTTATGCATTACCTTAGACTCTGATACAGATCATATAGACTGTATAGTGTCCATGTTCTATGCATCCCAGCTAACAATATTTGGTTCACTGAAACATTTCTGAAGGTTGTAATGTTTTCTGTGTGTTCCGAGAACATCCATTCATCCATCAGCTATGCTGCTTATCCATCAGGGTAACAGCATACTTTGGGCAAGGGGCGGGATACACCCTGGGCAGGTCGCCAATCTATCGCAGAACAACCATTCACACGCACATTAACACCTAAAGGCAATTTAGAGTAGCAAGTTGACCTATTCCACATGACTTTGGGCTGTGGGTGGTTTCCTAGTGGAAACCCACACAGGCACAGGGGGAACATGCAGACTTCACACAGGAAGGCCCTTGGGCAACCGGGGTTCAAACCTGAAACCTGCTTGCTGTGCGGCGACAGTGTTAACCAGTGCTAACCACTGCACCACCATGCCCCATATTCTGAGAACAATTTTACATAATATCTATAAACATTATTAACATTGCTGCAACATTTGTAGGAAAAGAAACATTAACATTAATGCTAAGAGATTGCAGGAATAATGTTTCTGCGATTTTACAATCTAACCTTAGAACCTGTCAAACACATTATTAAACAACCTGACGACATTATCCCTTGTTTCTTGTTTTCTGTGCAGGTGACGATATGATCTATGAGGATGTACAGAGACATGATGAATCGGCGATGGGGATGAATAATGGCTGGAGCTCCAGTGAGTTCGAGAGTTATGACGAGCAGTCAGACACCGAGACCAAGCCACGGACACGCAGCAAGGTGGGAACAAGCACAGGTTCAGCACATGCCTAAATGGAGGAGTTGCTGTCTCTAACATCCTATCTCTGAGGTCAAAGCAGGGTGCAATACGGGGGATTTCAGTAGCTGAGCATCTTTATCACGTTCTGTGATTTTTTTTTTTTTATTCATTTCCATTTTCATTTAATTTGATCACGATCAGAAAAGAATACTGATCATTTCTGCACATTGTCACAAGGTGGCAATAGATACATGCTGTCATATAGATACATTACTACATCCTCTCTGGTCTTATGCTACTAAAAGAATGGCAAAACTCACAAACCACTAACATATGACAGCCGCAGCATTTGAGATGAGAGGAAGGTTAATTCACTGCATCAGTGGATTTTTTTTTCCACTCAGCACTCTTTTTCAGTTCTCTTTCCTTCCTGGGCTTCCCCTTGTTCGTCTCTTGCTGTTGTTCATTTTAGTCTTTCCTCTGTTGCCGATGTTGTCTGCAATGCCGTGCTAAATGCATGATCTCATCTGAAAACAGGTACAGAAACCTTTCACTAACTAATCAGTGAACCAGTTTTGGTCTCTGTGCAATGCATGCTAAATTTATGCATGCTTGTTTAGTTATTTCTGCAGCTTGTATGTGACATTTGTGTTAATCGCAAGAGTGTGTAAATCCTAGCTACTCCCAGGCCTTTTCTTTTGATTGTTCTTGAATGTGTCACTGTCCTCCTGTCTGGCTTGCCCTCTGTTTCCTCATTCTGTCCCCTCTTTGTGTGTTTCTCTCTATCTCTCTCGACACATTGATCTAAATACCATCCCTATTGACCATGGGCATGTGGATACGGCGATGACCTTAGATTTCTCCCGATGTACGGCGCATAAAGGAGCATTGTGCCCGGACCAAACGTGAACTGGCCATGCGGTTAGGGGCTCGAGACGTCAGCCAGATCAAACAAGCCTATGACACCAAGGTATATTTTCCCAGTAGCACTGCAACTGGACTATCATTCATCATTCAGTATAATCAAATATAAGGTTTATAATGCAGGTTATAACTTGTATGTACTTAAATAAATAATTTAACCATATTCAGCCATCCTTCCACTTGTTCCATCTTGCACAATGCAAAAAAAATAAGTTTTGCTTCCTAGTGAAAATGAAACTGCCTAAATGCCCCCAAGCTTACGGCAAATGAACCATGAGGGAACATCAGAAAGCGACTTTGCCCCTGTTTCTGTACACACTGTTCTCTGTGCAGGACCAACCTTTTTTTCCCTCTTCCTCTAAGCTGCAGATGCCCATTTCAGTACTTATCTCCTTTCTCGCAGGTTCACCAGCTCATGAAAGCCGCCCGGAATGGCACTAAAGATGGCCTGGAAAAGACTAAAATAGCCATGATGCGCAAAGTGTCCTTCCTGAATAAAAAAGAAAACACAGGTTTGAGAGATTTTGTTATTCCTTTTCTTTTGCTGGAAGTTAATTTCTTGTGAGCTGTAGCATCATTTGTCCATTTTGCTAAAGTAGACATTCAATGCGCTTTAAAAATCAGTCAGCTTTGGTGCAAATTGTGGCAGTAAAGCATGACTGACAAGGCTTTGTGTAAATATGAAACAATGCAGATGACATAGAAGATGACTCTGGCTACCTAGATGTGACTGTTTCTGAAGTGAAACACCCACCACCTCAACTTTCTCCCATGCCGGAGGGGCTCACTAGCCAACAGGTTGGTGTATGTGTGTTTCTTAGCAGTGCAACCAAACTATAATGAACTTCTACAGAGTTATTTAGCACAACTCAACTTTTTTTCAGACGGTAAGACGTCACATTCTTGGCTCTATTATCCAGAGTGAGATAAGCTACTTGGATTCCCTCAGAAGGATTCTGCAAGTAGGTCACTGATTTGCAATGTAATCATGTAATCATCTAAAATTTTATCTCTTTTTATTTCATCCGCACAACACATACACATAAATGAGCATTACATTCATTGCTCTAGGCTTCATCTTGTACATTCTGATTCAATCCCAGGATTACCAAAAGCCTTTACTGGAGGCAGAGCCACGTATCCTGAGTACCAGAAAGATCCAGCCCATTTTCTACCGGGTGAAAGAGATCCTGCAATGCCATGCCATGTTCCAGATCGCCTTGGCCTCCCGTGTGGCCGAATGGGACCAAATAGAGACCATTGGTGATCTGTTTGTAGCCTCTGTAAGTCTAAGGATTTTCCCCGAAATCAATTTATTAACTAAAAGTGTTCAGATTCTGTTGTTCATGTACTTCAATTGAATTGTAGTTGTGTGTTTGATAAACTTGAACACTCTCAAGCTTGAACTCTTCTTTTCCTTACTTGAAATGAGGTCATGTATTAAGTAATAGGAAACATCTGGGCAGAAGTATTGTCAAGTGGGCTGTTTTTAGCAGACTTTGCCAAAACTTTATTAACAGTACTCACTTTCTGGAAATAACATACATAAATAGCTGTAAAAAAAAAAAAAAAAACCACCCACATACAAAAGGGCAATTACAGGAAGCGTGATGTAAATGAAAGTGTGGTATGGACATTGTTAGCTAAAGGTTGTTTAGCTGGGTATTAAAATATTCTTTAACTCCATTATCCACTCTAGTTTCACAACAGCTTTGCTCTGATTTTGTGCCGTTTCCACCATGTGTGTTTTTTTCATATGGAAAAAACAGAAATCTTGTACTCAGCACTTCTATTTAAACAGTACTTATTTCCTGTGCGGCACCAAAGCTGTGAGTAGCAGCTGTGCTTATTTTTAACATGCAATACAAAAGAGTCAAGCATTTGTAATAAATCAGGTTCGGCGACAGCAACCTCAGTAAAAAAATGTACGATTGCTGAAAGCTCTTATTAAACTAGGGTCCAGCAATTTAAAATGTTGCTTTTTGAAATGGTGCGTGGGTGTGTGTTGTGCATGTCTTAGTATGTGTATGCAGGCTTTCATAAACCTCTGAATCCCTTTCAGTTTTCAAAATCAATGGTTCTGGATGTGTACAGCGACTATGTCAACAACTTCACAAATGCAATGGCTCTCATTAAGAAAGCCTGCCTGTCCAAGCCAGCATTTCTGGACTTTCTTAAAGTAAGTTTTGCTGGTTTTACTGTTTTTTATTTAAAGACTAAGTACAAGTAGCTTCTTGCATCTGCTGCTTTATATGTACTGCTTCCAGTGATTGTGAGCTGCATTTTAATTTAAATAAAACAAGAGGCACTATTGTATCTGACCTACTCACTTTGGATCTTAGAAAAGGCAGGCTATCAGCACAGACAGGATCACTCTTTATGGCCTGATGGTGAAGCCAATCCAGCGTTTCCCTCAGTTTATACTCCTCTTACAGGTCAGCACTTCTACACATACACATACACATATACATAACTGACATGCACACATATGCTCACAAATATATTCTCATTGCTTTTAGATATGGTTAGATAAAACTGGAGTTTTCGGTTTACATCTAAACGGGATTGCCTCAGAGAAAGTGAAACAGAAAAGGAGATCCCACAACATTATAAAACACAGACGAACAGTCTGCACTATGTCTTAGCATTTTATCTACCTGACTGATACTTCATAATCATCTTTCCCATATCAGCATACATTAGGACATTAATTATAGCTAATGGTCTTTCATGTTTATGTTTAATGCCATGGCTATATGTGATGCAGCATCACTAGACAGTCCAGCAAAATTCTTTAGTATTTCAAGATCATTCATTAAAGTAAAGTCAACAAAATGCAAGACTTCCTCAATGGCATATAATGTTAAAGGGGAATTACAAAAAAAAATCAGATTTCACAATACCAAAATTTTGATACTGATCCAAGTATAGTATCAGAATTCATGACAATATTATGGCATAAATGCTAAAATAATCTAACATTTACAGTCAGTGAGGTGAAATTGGTGGTTGTTTTTATTAAGGTCTGGTTATGAATTAATATATTGAGAACATGAGTTAAGCTTCATGTGACCACAAATTAATATCTTAAGACCACGAATCAGCTTTCTCACAATCGATTTTATGGCCACAAAGTACTTAACTCGTGACATCTATTGTACATTAAAATAAATGTATTATAATGAATGTCGCAGGAGCCAAAGCATGGAGATGATTGATAAAATGACCATTTACTTCAGTCTTGGAATGATGCAGAAAAACATACTGGTGTTCTGACATGGCTGTACCATTAGCCTGCATCACTTTAAGCAAATTCTCAAAGTGAAAGGTCTTTTTCATAATAATTATATTAAGAATTTCAAATAATTTACTGGATGGCACTTAATAAGTATGATAGTTAGATAACATATTAAGTCATTGGCTCAAATTACACAAAATTCATAGCCTAAGATATATATTATAACAACTTATAGAAGAGAACAATGCCATCCATCTCACCCAGAGAGCAGGGTTTTTTCTGGACACTTAAACACATATGACTGTAAAATCAAACTCATGATTGATCTCCTGACAATAGGGGAAATGCTTTTGCATTGCGCAATCTGTTGAGCCACTTGTTGATTTTAATAGCCCAGTGTTGTTTGTTAATGGTTAATGACTAATTGTTTAAGGTTTCAGCATTTTTACCCATAATTTCTGTTTTAAATCCCAATGAGTTATTCAACTTATTTTAAAGAAGGCTAGATTATTAGAAAATTGGGCTAAAGACGGTACACTAGTACTGTTACTAAATAGATTGCTCATGAGGCAAATGGCAGATTAATTCCTTTTTAACGTTGTTAACATTTTAAATAAAGAACTGATTGTTTGCCCCATTGTAGTTTTGAAAAAGTATTGAACTTTCTTTCCTGCAACACAGCATAAAAAACTTATTTGTTCCATTTTACATCCACTGACACCCACTTTTTTGCCACACATTAGTAGCTTTGGCATCATTACTTTAGGCAAAATATGTTCTATCTAATAAGCCTTATATTATTTTTGTATGCGTGCAGTAGGTGTGGGTGATACAAAAAATAAATAAATAAATAAATAAATCACATCATGATATTTCAGGGCATGTCTACAATATCCAATATGTGTCATTATGTATAATCTTCCCAACATCCTGCCAGCAAAACAGTAGTGCCGCATTTAAACAGTAAACCTTTAATTTACTTTGATTACACGTTAATTTAATGTGTATAAAACTAAATTAACACCGACAAGAAAGAAAACATTTTAGATTTACAATAAAAAAAAAAATGCTATCATGTTTCCTATGATATTTATGACAATATGAATATTATACTCCATCTTGTACTGCCCCAGTCTGCAGGCTATATAGCTGTATCTGACGTCTTTAACAGTAAATCATGTGTGTGTGTTTAGGACATGCTGAAGAACACTCCTTCTGGGCACCAGGACAGGCTACCGTTGCAGCTGGCTCTGACTGAACTGGAGACATTAGCCGAGAAGCTGAATGAGCAGAAGCGTCTAGCAGAGCAGCTCTCTGAGATCCAGCAACTAACACGCAGCAACAGTGATCGTGCCCTCAGCAAGGTCACACACCAACACACACCATTTCTCTGCAAGGCACATGTCATGGTTGCTCAGCAACACTCTCCAAGTCTTGTTACTGCTACTCCATTTAGCAGGCGCAGAGAATGAATATCTTGCAGTTATTTATTTATTTATTTTTCATAAAATGCCAAGATGAAGCATTTTTTGAATAATTGTAGCTAACTAGGCTTACCGAGGTCAGTAAATCCATTTCAGTGATATATAACTTTCTTCCTGATTTCTATTCATTCCTGGCTGAAAAGCAACAGAGCCTGTTTTTTAACTGGCACTGCAGTTATTTGACTCTAACTGTGAGCTGTCATGACTGATGATTTAGGTCATGCACTGCTGCAGTTTGGGCACTTACATCTGTCTTTGGCCTGTAAATGAAGCCTTTTATGATGATTCTCACTAGAGGGTGCTCCGGTATCTGCCATCAGCCTCACAGTGGAGAGGAAAAAAACATTTCCACCCAGCCTTCTGATGTGAATGATCTAAAGTTAAATAGCTTTGTAGAGCCCCTGAGGTTATAGCAATTCATCTTCACCCGCTTTGGTTGAGTGTGTGTAGAATAAAGCTATGGCATTTGTATACACTGGAATCACAGAAAGGCAAGCCAAGTGTTTTAGTGTAATGCTATTCTAGTTTAAGAAACACTGTGGTGTAAAAATGTTGTTAGACTTTATGGGTTAGATTGTTAAGTAAGGAATAAACCACTTCTGGATGTGTTGTTATAGGAAATCATTGATGATAGGGTTGTGAGATGGAGCCCAGAGGGCCATTACCACCCTGATGTTGATTATTTTCTGATAGCTGCACATCTCGGGTTTTAGTCCTCTCATACCACAGCTATTTGCCATTGATTACAATTTCTTTATAATAAAATAAACAGTATGTTGTACTTTTCATCTGTTCATAGTAACATTTAATTTTAGGGAAAGTTATAGCATCTATCAACAATTGTTCCCTCAACAACCTCTGTTTTTTTCTCTCTTGAAGTTAATTATATAAAAACGCAGCTTATAAAAAGAAACTGTAAAGTCCAAAGTCCTCTGTTTTGAAGACTCCCCATGGCGGAAAGCCTGCTGACTGTTACAGTGCTGACACTGGAGACTCCTTCTATAAACGTTAAATAAACTTCTGCTTACTGAAAGTTTCAGAGTATCAATGAAGAAATGCTTTTCGTTTTAAATAATAAGACATTTGTAATTCATTTGTTATTAGGCATTGATTATATGGAGTGTTCACCATACAAGTTCCTGTAAATGAGTTCTTATTATAGAAACGATTACATATCAGAACAAGTGCATTAATATACTGTAGGCCTGTGATTTTCATTGGAGCCAGCAGGAATTATAGAAAATGTATCAACACCTCATGACCAATTTAATATTATTTGTGTCCACAGCAGCTGAACTCAGATCAGAAGCAGCTGATTCTGTGCGAAACCCTGATCGAGACAGTGTATGGGGACAAGGGGCAGGTTCTCAAGTCCAAGGAGCGCAAGGTCTTCCTCCTCAACGATATACTCATCTGTGCAAACATCAATCTCAAGTAAGCTAGGTTCACAGTTTGCTTTCTATTATCTGTGCACTGAACACATCCTATATCTTCTAGGTCTTAAAGTTTTATGGTTTTGTGGTTTATATCCCTCTTATCTTCCATTTAACGATGGTCTAGATTCATTGAAAGGGGCATTGATTACTTCATTAATGAAACAAGGTAACATTTTCAAGCCTGCTCAATTATAAATGAACTAATAAGGAATATTATAACATTTTCTACATAATCCAATTAGTGTGATTTCATGCAAAACATGTGCTTTTCACCTTCAAATATGTAACCTCAATGAGGATCACCCATGATGTAAAAAGGAAGTTTAAGGGAAAGTAGCAATGCCTTTCGACCCGCCGCCGG
>JAQQZR010000015.1:9147313-9169049 GCA_030068235.1 Notoglanidium macrostoma | reverse complement strand
GGCTGCTTAATGCACAATTTGAAATTTTGAACTTGAAATTAGTAATGGAAGCACATAAATAAAAAAATTTAAAAGTTTTTATGCTTGCATGAGATGGTTTTTCAGACAAGTCAAGCATCTTTTGACAATCATCTTTTGGAAATAAAGAAATTCTAGTAGAATAAAGCAATGAGAATGGATAGACAGTGCAACACACTGAGTAGAGTGCTATCCAATTTCATTAAATTTTATTTTATATATATATATAGCACTTTTAACAATGGTCATTTTCACAAGCAGCACAACAGTTCATTTTACCGCCTGTGATTTCATTTCTGATCATGCGCTATTACAAATCAAAACTTGTGCTTTGTTCAGTAACAGTCTTTAATAAAAATTATGATTTTGTCTCCAATAAGGGGGCTTACGGATATCAGCAGCCTGGTTCCCGCTGGCCCAAAGTACATGGTGAAATGGACAGCTCCACTGCAGCAGGTTCAGGTGGTGGAGGTGGGTCAGGAGAACTCACAGAACAATGACAGTGTTTACCAGCCAAGTGGGACCAAACGCCTCAGCTCTGCCAACTTACAAGGTCAGAATGGTTTCTTACATAATACCTAACAATTGAGACAGGATTGAAGAGCAATAACCTGAGAGTGCAAGGTCTTGGTATTAAAAGTGATCTTTTTTCTTACCGTTTTGTAGCACCAACTTTTGTTGTTTCTTCCTTTCTCTATTTTAATGGTAGATTAATTAACATATGATATATATGTTTTAAACAGGCATGAGGTTCATTTAGTTTAGGCTCTTGTTTTTTTTACTTTAGCTTAGTTTAGCTTAGTGGTTGTAACTGACAGTAGTCATGTTTTCATTAATCTGCTTAAAGCATCACTCACACTTGGACAAATTTTGGTCACGAATAGGTCTGCATTGTGGCAGACACTGCATTGTGGGGGCACGACACTGTTGTCATTGCGACAAAGATATACATAGTTTGTTCCATATCGTGCCATCGTGATGCACAAGTTACAAATTTGGCATGCACTATTTGCACATAAGTTGTGACAATGTCACACCTGGCCACACCTGTGAATGATTACTCATTGACACATTATAGTTACACATGCATGAAGTTATCATACAGGAATTTGGGGTGTGAAGGCCTACACCTTGGAACGCTATAGTGGTCACTATGACTGCGGGTGCTATAGTTACCATTATTAGGGAGATTAGAGGGGGAGAAGAGAGTGAAAAGATCTATCAGAGACAGGTTGACCAGAAGACATGAGTATAGACAATATGATGAGTTGTTGACTGAAATGATGGCGCTACTGTTGGTGAGCCACTGTGTGCCATGTGGAAACAATGCACAACGTGTGCATGCCAATACGTGCCATTGTGTTCCACAGGTTTTTTCCACAAAATTTCCTTGCAGTGGCAAGCAGTGACATTCAGTGACATGCAATTGTTGCGAAGAGGTTGCACAAAAGCTGCACATTAGCCACGCCACAGGCACAAAAATTTTGTCATGTCAAATTTTTTAAAATTTAAAAACTCCCGGCACTCCCTGGCACGCATGTATGCAATTAATATGAAGCCCCATGAAGCTCCACTCACTCTTTCATGACTAGTGCCTAATTCCCTCATTGGCATGCAACAATGCATGTCTCTTCATGCCACCTCTGTGTGCATCACGGCTGCTTAATGCACAATTTGAAATTTTGAACTTGAAATTAGTAATGGAAGCACATAAATAAAAAAATTTAAAAGTTTTTATGCTTGCATGAGATGGTTTTTCAGACAAGTCAAGCATCTTTTGACAATCATCTTTTGGAAATAAAGAAATTCTAGTAGAATAAAGCAATGAGAATGGATAGACAGTGCAACACACTGAGTAGAGTGCTATCCAATTTCATTAAATTTTATTTTATATATATATATAGCACTTTTAACAATGGTCATTTTCACAAGCAGCACAACAGTTCATTTTACCGCCTGTGATTTCATTTCTGATCATGCGCTATTACAAATCAAAACTTGTGCTTTGTTCAGTAACAGTCTTTAATAAAAATTATGATTTTGTCTCCAATAAGGCTGCTTAATGCACAATTTGAAATTTTGAACTTGAAATTAGTAATGGAAGCACATAAATAAAAAAATTTAAAAGTTTTTATGCTTGCATGAGATGGTTTTTCAGACAAGTCAAGCATCTTTTGACAATCATCTTTTGGAAATAAAGAAATTCTAGTAGAATAAAGCAATGAGAATGGATAGACAGTGCAACACACTGAGTAGAGTGCTATCCAATTTCATTAAATTTTATTTTATATATATATATATAGCACTTTTAACAATGGTCATTTTCACAAGCAGCTGTACCGAAATCTGGATATGGATTTAGGTTTAGATTCCTAAAATGCAAACCCAAGGTGACAGTAGTGAAGAATAAATCCCTGAGACAACATGAGGAAAAAACCTTGAGAGGAACCAGACTCAAAAGGGAACGCATCCTCTTCTGGGTGACACCAGACAGTGTGATTATGAGTTATTACTTTACCATAACTGTATACTATATAAGTAAACCAGCCCTGAGTGTGTTGAAAGGTTCTGCAGTATTAACATCAAGGACTTTTTAAAATTTTATTAGAGTTTTTAGCTTTAAATCTAGAGTATCCATTAAAGTTATCCACTGAATAGTGGTTGAGGGTGGATAGCTTCAGGGTATCTGCGTGGTACCATCAACAGCAATCTTACACCAAATTGTAGACTATCTATTTGGGCCCATCCTCAGCAGCAGCAAGGGACTATCAATTGAAGGAAGCTCCAAGCAAAGTAGAGCATCAAAAAGGATCAGGCAGGTCCGGAGGGCAGAACCAGGATCATAAGCATATCATGAGGCTGCAGGAGTAATGTGTAGTTCAACAGAGAGAAAGAGAGGGGCAGAGAGCGAGAGGAGAAGAGAGGATGAGAGAGAGAGGAAAAGAGAGAGAATCGATTATTAAGTATGCAAAGTGCAAGCAGGCACACAAGCAGGACTACCTATGACAACGTAATTGAAAGGAAGAGCCAGGAGGGCAGCCTGGAACATAAAGTGGCCTACCACTATACCACTATAAACAAACCTGAGTGAATCTGTGAAAGTGGGAGGGGCCACAGCAATTAAACATCCCACTTTAATAAAACTCCCTATTCCCATAATCCCCCTTGATCTGTACCTTTACGAGAAAAGCTATTAACAAAAAGCTTGACTAAACAAATAGGTTTTCAGCCTAGACTTAAAGGCTGAGACTGTGTCTGATTCCGAAATACTAATCAGAAGTCTGTTTCATAACTGGGAGCTTTGTAAGGAAAAGCTCTGTACCCTTCTGTACTCTTCATTATTCTAGGCACTAATAAAGAGCCTGAACCTTTCCATGGTGAATCATAAAATGCCAGAAACACACCCAGGTACTGCAGGAAGTTTGCTCAGGTACTGAGGTTGTCTGCATATATGAGCTCATAGATGCCCACAATTGGCTAGTGACACTGTGATTGATAGGGGACAGAGAGTATGCCAGAGAGCATGGCCAGTTTAGTTCTCTTGGACTGCCGGCCATGTATGGCTGTGGCATCTATACAATATGTTTTAGGATGAATAAATGATAGGTAAACTAGAACTTTCTGGGGTTAAAATTAGCTTCATGTGAGTACCTTTACTGTTACAAAAAAATAGCACCTTATAATTCCTAGGGTAAAACCTATGTTTATACATTTTATGACTGAGAACACTGATTTAACGCTTTACAGGTTTCCCATGGGAAGTCATGGAATATCAGGGAATTTTGTGTGGAACATGTTTAAATTTTAGTTGACATTTATCAAAATGTAATATTTTCCCTGCAGTATTTTTCTTTATAGGGTTATTTCACTATGTTTAAGCAGTGGAAACTTCGTCTGTCAAATTGATGGGTTTAAAATACTGTGGCTGGTTATTCTTTGCTCAGTAGCTCAGCACAAAGGCGGCCTGTTTTTCCATTCATTAAAGGTCACGGAAATTCAGCTTTTTAGATAGTGGAAGTCAGGGAAAAGTCATGGAATTTGTCTTCTGCTACATCCCAGTTAGTTTTACACAACACTTAATGAACAATCTCACTCTTTCATCACTTAGATCTATTCAATATTACAGCTTTCCCACATGACAGGCTAGAAGAACTCAATAAACCTATATTTCTACACATATGATCCACCTTTTTTTTAATTATTTATTTTGTTTGCAGAAATAAAAATTGACAGATTTCTGGCTCAATATAGCACGTTGTCTGTCAGAGTGAACACACATAACCAATTTCAGAGGGCAGCAATGGCCTACTGCTTATGTGTTATGTTATGTCCTTGGAAACCTTTTAAAATTTACCTTAGATTGAGTCGCTTTCATATTACTTCATTTTTACTGTCTTTCATAGTGCATTTCAATGTTCATTAATTAAAGAAAAACATTTTGTTCTAGTGGAACATGCTGTTGAGTATTCTGCAGATTCTCAGTTATCAGGACATGGATCAATATCAGACCTAGGGTATTTTGTGATGGCTACAGTAGTAGAGTTGACTCGGTGAAGTAAACTGTATTAAGAAGCAAACTTTCTGCCTGTAACAGTCTGAAATATGCGTAAATTTAGTGTTTTTGTACAGTAAAATTCTGCTTTATTTTATATAATTGGGAAATTAGAGCAGTGCATTGGTTTAAGAGTACAATACAGGAAAAAACAAAGCATATTGGGATATTTTACATTTTAGGCAGGCGTGAGAATGGTAAAGATTCCCTTTGTGTTTACGTTTAAAAATTAGTGGATCATTTCTGTGCCTTTTATTTTAGACCTGTACTTTAACTTCTTATTTGAGTTCAAGTTTGTTTCCTAGTAAAAACTTTAGTTTAGTAAAGTGTTTTGTATTTTAGTATGAGCTAATTCAATATCAGAGGTGGTTGAATGAGTGCAACTGGTTGTGGGAAGTGGTGTCTCAATGATTAAGACTTTGAGTTACACACAGGAAGCTTGTGAATTCAGATCTTAGCACTGCCAAGCTGACAAGCGGCTTGAGTCCTTAAGCAGTTGTATCCTGCCTCATTGCACAGCATCATGTCTCCATATACATGCTCGTTCTCACTGCTTTTCAGCCAACACATCAGTGTAACATAGCATTATGGAGGAAACCATATAGATGTATGCCAAGCACCGTTATCATCATGCACATCAACAAATCATAATAAACCATTTTATCACAGTCATTGCAGTCATGTTTTTAGGTATAAGGCACATAGTGAACTCTCCAGACCTCTTGGTGTTGCGGTTGCTGAACACCAAAGATTTTGCCAAATTACTAACAAGCTTGTTTTTCTTTTCTTACCTTAAGAAGAGTTAGTAGCCTAGCAGTTGGCCAGTTGTTAATGTTACTGCCTAGTGCATTGTGACCTAGTGAATTCAGAGCACATAGGGAATCCAGTAACCTTAGGATATCCTTTTTTTTATTTTATGTGAAAGTAAATTGTCATCTGTGGCCAGGACCATGATGTTAGGAAGGTCGGGTGCCTCTAGTTTATGATGACCAGTGCTGTTACAGGATTTGAATGTAGTCTGCTAATTATGAAGTCTTAAGGAAGTGGATGACAAAGTAGTGTTTGTTTTAGGCAAGCTGTTTCTGGGGCCACCCAAACTGTACCATGAACTGCAGGAGCTCCAGCATGACCTCACAGTGGTGGAAGAGGTCACACTACTAGTGGGTACTCTGCAAGGATCTTATCAGGTAAAACTTTATATCAAAAGATGCCATATCTCAGAACTGAATAATAACAATAATCCTCAATTCAAGTAACTTTCTCCTTTAGTTCCCGTGTATCTGGAGATTAGATAAGTGATATGTTAACAACATCACATTTGTGTGTGGGTGTCTTCATGTGTATAGAATCTCAACACAACAGTGGGGCAGGACTGGTGCCTGGCTCTGCAGCGGCTCATCCGTATCAAAGAGGGCGAGATCCAGTGTGCCAACAAGTGCCGTTTGCGGCTAATGGTGCCCGGCAAGCCTGACAAGTAAGTAGAGAAACGAACTGGAACAAGCTGGCAAATTGCCTTTGAATGTGGGCAGGCTTGCCCTAGGCCACACATTCATTCTGTTAAACGATTTAAAGCGCTTTCCAGTTATTGGGAATGATTACCAGAGGGCTTCTGCTTTGTGGATTTGTTCTGGAGCAGCAGCTGCTCTTGATGTTGACTGCTCATATAGCCAAATGGACTGGGCTGAGATTAGCTTTGGCAACAGGACTTTGCTGGGAACAGATTTTAGAACAGCTGGTTATTAATCACCCAAGTGCCACTGCAAAGTGTTATTGTTTAAGCAGTCCCTTATGCTGTGTGTTTATTCTCTTTGAGAGCATATAGATCTATTAATGATGTCTTTGTAATAAAGTGCTTTTATAAACACTATAAGAAATGATGACTGGAACGTTGCGCTCCAGTAATCTGACTGTTTTATTGACAGCTTGGGTTGAATTCCTTATGGAATTTGAGTGTGTTTGCACATGTTTTTGCAGGTCTGGGCGTCCAGTCAGTTTCACAGTGGTTTTCAATACTCCCAGCCCAATCAGTAAAATCTCATGGGTCAATCGCTTGCATCTTGCTAAAGTCGCTCAAAGTAAGTAGATTTCAGAAGGAAGTTGACAAAAGTCTCTACATTCTTGCCCTGGATTTACAATTTTTGACCAGTTAAAGTACTAGTGGATGTGCAACACCTTTCACTGTGTGTATAGAGGAAGAGAACTTGCCTGGTTGGGTGTGTGCAGAGGATGATGAGAAGACTAAGCCTCCATTCTGGTGTCCACTCCTGGCTTGTCGTGTTCCTATGTTCTCTCCAAAAGCTCAAGATCTGAAGGTGAGACTCAACATGGAACTCTTTAAAGTACCTGTGCTCCATGGTCCTTGTGGTAGTAGAATGTAGAAAGGAGCCCAACACTTTGAAGGAAACACAGTCAAAGACTGTATATAGAGTTGTCCAAGATAGTACATATATTATTATATATATATATCTATTATCAATAGGTCTTCTCTGATCTAGTTGGGGAAGTTCTCAGTTGTCAATTATTTCATTATGCATGAAATAACATTGTTTTGTCTCATTAGAAAATCAATGAAAAATCTGCCACAGTAGTTTAGCAATAATAAAAATGACCTTAGTTCACATCAATCACCAAAGGCAAAAAATAAAGCTAATGAAAATAAATGGTGAAATAACGAGAATTTCCTATTTCAGTAAATGGGAATTAGGGTTCCTATAATGTGCATAATGAGGTCATGAATCTGCACTCCCTCTCACAAACACCATGTGACGCAGACCCAGAAGTACTTAGGAGCTCTTGGGTTTCATCAGTCCTCTCTGACTGCTATTTGGCAAACTGTGAAGATTTTGCTTTTGGTAGTCAAGGTACTGAGTTCCTGTAGAGCTATTTTCCAACAAACGCTCTATTTTTGCTCTCTATTTACTTGGAACACACCAAAACCGGGTTTTCATTGTTCTTGAGGGTACTTTACCGGTGTGTTAGAATAAACATTTAAATGTCTGGAGTAGTATGAAGGTTTGGGGAAACTGCCTACTGCTCACTTTAAATAAATGTAATTGGTGTAGTAAATGTAGTAAATGAACTACAGGGATAAGCAACGTTTCTGATTAAGATCCTCAGATCCATTCCATGTGAAGGCAAACCTACTTTTTGTAGACTTTAGGGGAACAGTGCAATTAATAAATAACATTTATGTATTTAATATTGCCCTCAAATGGAATTCCATAGTTTTTATGGTATTTGCAACGTCGTGAACCTGAAATTCAATATGACATATTGTGATTACTTTAAAATGTCAGTCAGTGAATTGATATTGCTCTTCGCTCGAGTCCGTGTTTGCTCAAGTTCAAGGTCAGAATTGAGCATAACTGCGGCATGTCTCAGTGATTTAAAAAAAAAAACCCAAAAAGATTATATCTTGTGTAAACATATATTAACTGCTACAACTGTGAGTTTCTATAAGTGACCCCTATGAGTGAGTTTTAATACAATAGATTTTTGGTCTCTAAAATTGAGCAAGAAGTCAGTTCTTGTCTGTGGTAATTGCACTACAGATGCAGTAGGTAGTGATTAGAAAAGCAATTAGGTAAGTGATAAGTCTTTTTTTTATATATATATATAACCAGGCATATAGGTATACTGTATAGTGAGCCAAAAGTATTTAGACTGAATAGATATTGAGTACCATTTTGGTGATTTCGGGCTCATTTGTGCCACTGGGTACTATAGGAAAGGAAAATTACTAAGACATACATAGTGAGGTACATTTAGTATGCCCTGACAGTCTTTTGTCTGTAGCAGCCTCTAATTTATCGCTTATTACACCTTGGTCAAACTCCCCAATGTGTTTGTTGTGCTTGTTCTCTAGGCCTGGCAGCTCTGCATGCAGAATTAGTGCATGTTACAAGCACAAAGATTAAACAGAATACAAATAATGGAGAAAATGACTGGCTGCCAGAAAAATCCATAAGGAGTGGAAGGTCCATAAGGAATGGAAATGAATGATGCATGACTTGTAGACATAGGGCAGCGATTCCATGGTGAAAGTCCTTGGCTGATAGATTAAATCAAGAGGAACTGAATTTGATGAATTCCTGGCTCAGTGTAAAACTTCACCATGCACTGCAAGTGTATTCAGCTGTTTAGTAACGTGTGACAAGACACAAGCAAATAAGAGGCTGTGGTTCATCCAGATTCTGATACAGATAGTATAAGAAAATGCCAGAAACGTGAACATGGCTGTGTCTTCAGCTTCATAACATAACCTCTACCCTCACTTACAAGTAAAGCAATCAAGATGCAGTGGAGTAGAAAGCTAAAGTAGGTTAGAGGAAAGCGGAGCTCTTCTCACTGACAGGTAATTCAATGTTCTTAGCTCTCTCGTGCTAGCTTTCGGTTTTGCGCAGAAGTAAATCTAATCACAAAAAAGACAAAAAAAACCTGCTAGTAAGATTTCAAATTGACTGGAAGCGGCATAACTGCAGCATTTCATCACATTCAGATGGAAAGCGAGATTGCCTACAATCAAGCCCCAATATAAATAGTTCTAACTGGCTAATTAATGCACATATTAAATAATCCTGCCTGACATTTTCATAGAAAGGAGAGCAGAAAGAACAGAAAGAACAGGCCCTGAAGATAATTGTAGATTAATGCAGCTCCTACTGAGCTAATTCAGATGGAAAGGAGTCTGTATGTTGGCTGTTTTACCGTACATCTGAGAGCCACAGTGCACACTCAGCAGGGTCCTGTGAAAGTGCACACACTCGCATAACAACATGCCTCCATTTCATACAAACACTAGACTCCAGCATCGCAAACAATAGATCATCCCTATTTTTTTCTAGAACAATGACGCTGAAGCCGAATCTCTGAAACATCACTGGGCTGTCATCCAACAGACTACACAAATGTTATACTGCTGTACCGCTGATATTGTTTACTGCACTTTTACTATGTTCACATTTTGCTTTAATTAAAGCTACACTATGTAGGATTTTGTGGGATGTTATTATGAGAAATGGAATATAGCATTCATAAGTGTGTTTTCATTAGTGTACAAATACTTGTAATTAAGAATTGTTGTGTTTTTGTAAGCTTAGAATGAGCTATTTATAGCTACATAGGCGGCGGGTCCACGTCTGATAGAGGCTGCCATGTTGCGCCATCATGTTTCTACATTAGTCTAGAACAAACAAACCTCTAGAGTACGCCTTCGACATGTCACGTTTTTACAAGCAGCAGTGTGAATCCAGAAGAAAGACGAAGAAGAAAGGAAAGGAATCGGTGTTTGCTGGCTAACGTGTTGAGTATGGAGGATCATACTTATTATTTAACACAAGAAACAGTAAGGGAGCATGAATCCTCTTCAAAGATAATTAAATAAGTTTTTAAAAAATGATACTGTTCTTATATCGTATTTATATAACCATTCATTAGCATCGCTGATGTTTTCCCAAGTAATGACTCCTGTTACAGTGCAATAACACACCAACCTACAGACTACAGTAACACTGCTACAGGTAAAGCACAGAGCTGCTGTGTAAATACCACGTTCTGTTCTGTTGGTCTTGTTCATATCGCACAGGCCAATATAATACAATCATTTTATAAATATGAACCTCCGTTACTTCTCGTCATTCGTTTTGAAGGGTTTTTCCTTTTCTTTTTGAGTAGCAGAAGCAGCAGCAGCTCGGTGAGCTCCTATTCCATGCCTGGCCCCGAGTCTTCTCTCTCTCTCTCTCTCTCTCTCTCTCTCTGTGTATCTCTAACCTTGTAACCTTACTGGGTGGTATAGCTGATATATGACGCTTCAAACTGAGAAAAAAAAAAAAAACGTATCCCACTAATGCTAGCAATAAACGCTACCACTACGCGGAACAAGTAACAATAATATTCAAAAGCAATAAAACGCTGCCACGACGTGCAACACACCGCAATATCTTATATGACCTATAGTTTTACTGCCCAAATACATTTTCTAAATATCTGTTTAATGTAACCTCATCAGTTTACTGGCTGCTTGATGCGGTGATAGATGATGATCTCCTTTTCGAAGCACTCGGATTGTACCCTGCAGGCACCTGATGGCCACCGTACATTCTAATACGCACCTGGAAAGTTAGGGATGAGGGAGGGGCATTGCTAGGACTGCTAGGAGCTTTAAGATCAGCCTAGTGTTAGAATGGATGGATTTTTCCTTATTAGACATATGCAACGATAATGTACATGTTACGTACAAGACATAAAGTTATTATGAAGTTATGTCATGTATATTGTCATCTGAGCTTAATTTGTCCTGCCTCCTTTTCACTCATTTTTTGATGATGAATAACTTTAAGTTTAAAGAGTAGTTTGTAATTTTTATAAGTTTAAAGAGTAGTTTGTAATTTTCAAGCCTGCTGTTGCCTTTGATTGAAATCAATTGAAATTTCAGTGAAAACACTGCCATTATTCCCTTGAAAACATCAATTCCTTTCCCTTGAACCAAGAATACTCATGTGCTGTGAGTTGCCTTTTAAGGACAAGGGGCAGAATTGATTAGCTTTGTTCCAGACTGAATTCTAGACCAGAAAATAAAAAGCCTAAAACGATCAAACTAGCCAGATCCTTTGCCCACTTTTAAACTTTGCAAATGGCACATCCAACTTTAATGATGCTCAGAGGTGGGAAGTAAAAAAGTACAATGAGTTCTTTCTTCCTTTCCTTGAGCTCTTCTGTTATCTAATACTTTTGACTTTAACTTTCAAAATGAGAAACTTTAGACTTTAACTTTCAAAAGAGAAATCTCTACTTTCGCTGCATTTTCAAACACTATATTTCCCTATAATCGTTGTCGCATGGTGTTTTTTTTTTGTTTTGTTTTTTTTGTTTTTTTAGCATCAAGCAGCATCAGATCTAACAAATGTAAATTTTGAACTAATAAATTGTGAACTAATATCCATCACTGTGAGCTGTACTCTTTGTATTTATCAAGGCAGTTAATAGATTATCAAGGCAGTTAGTATATTGTGACGACTAGCTATTAGCATTATAGCAAACATTTGAGAGATTAGAAATAAAGCTGTTGTAATTTAGCCATAGCTAATGTTTTCTCACGTTCTTTGATTCCTTGGTAAAACAGAGGCACTAATTTACTATCAACAAATTTTAGTGTGTGATTTTGAAATGGACAACTTTTTCTTTCGTGAAACTTCCTTGTACTTTTACTTTCATATTTTATTCATACTTTTACTTGGCTTTTTCTTGATTGAAGCTGAACTTCCCCCTTTACCAGAGTATTTATTTAGATGAGTTGCTGTGATGCTATATAAATACATACTGTAATTGCATTTGGGTTGCACTTTCTGCTGGGCTGTAGTATTATAGACCAGTCTCGAACTGCGTGTAATGATGTATCGTGAATCACTTCTTACTCCGCAGCTCCAGACGGCCCTTCACAATCCGGTCCAGTGTGCACTGCTGGGTTTCTCTGCAGCCAGTACCTCTCTGCCTCAGGGCTATCTTTGGGTGAGCATGTTTCCATTATTCCACAATGTCAGCTGTAACAAACATCTTTAGTCATCAGAGTGCAGTTCATGCTCACGTTTTTTTTTTTTTTGTTATTAAATCAGAACCATTAAACTGCTTTGATATATTCCTGCATCAGGGTCCATGAGCCAATTTATACTTCAGCTAATTCACTGTCAACTCTTGCATGATGCATCTTTGCTTTTAAGATATTTATTTACATATTATCAATACCTTGCAAAAACAAAGCATGGCCTAATTCTTTTATTAAAAAAGTCTTTCTCTCATAAATATACTGATAAGATTTTGCTTTGTTGGATATCCACTTCTATTGGCCGTGGAACTGAGTTGTGGATTTACGACAATGCTACTGTCGTACTTAATGCTTCTAATTTATTTCTTATATTTTATGTCGTTTATAGAACTATTTTCTCCCCCAGAATTATACTTTTCCAGGAAGGGTGAAAGCGAACACATGCCTCCTTTGAGACATTTGAACTGCTCTTTGAAACCTTTCAAACTGCTTATCATGTGACGTCACGGGACAGCAAAACATGCTCGAATGAAAGAAATATCTGCCCTCTTCCACGTACATCCCTTTACGATCCCTCTGCCATCTCCCCAACATCTTGCCAGTTTTGCTTCAACAATGGCTGTGGCTTTATCAGAATTCCAACTTGTGGTCTCCCAACAGCAGGGCAAATGCTTTTCTGTTGTGCCACTTGGCAGATCCTTATAACATATGTGACCAGATCCAGCAAAATGAGTCATGTGAGGATGTTTGGCTTTTCCTCACAAGGAAAACTGTTTTAACTCTCTGAGATTAGGATTAATGTTAGGTGTACGTATAGCGTTATTAGCTGTATTAATTATCATGTCGATAGAAGGTCTTCTCAAGCTGGATCGGCTCACATATATTTACTCTTAAATTTTTTGGTTAAGTAGACATTAAGACTTCAGGAAGTAATTCTCTAAAACATTACAGACACCACAGCTCTGGTTTCCCCTTTTTGAGCCTTGCTTGTTATTCTGTATTACTGATCATTCTTATTTTGTCTGTCTGGACTATTGGTTTTTGTAGATTATTGATTCCCAGATTCAGATGCATCCTGCTTGCCACCACACCTTGACTGACAAAATAACTAATGAATGGTTTGCGCTTTAATTGTTAGTATGCCACACTTTTCTCCATGCTGCCTGTCTCTCTTCCTGTCTCGTTCCATCATGGCTTACACATACGCACACGTTTCCCTCGGGTCTGCACAGGTGGCCATTGGTGGAGATGAATCTTATGGACAGGTGGAGATCTTCTCCCTGAACAGACCCACTCCACGCTCAGTGAAGAGTTTCCCTCTGGCATCCCCTGCACTGAGCATCGAATATGTGACGGAGGCAAGCACTGAAGATATTGAAAGAAAAGCATCTGAAGGAGCCGCCAGAATTGGGAACACCATCTGTGTGGGGTTACAAGATGGCAAGTGAGTCCCACTCTGAGATAAAATGATGTGTTTGGGTTTGTCCTTATAAAGTTTGCATAACATTTCCTAAAGCTTTCTAGAAGAGGGAGCGAATATGAAGTATGTGTGTGTGTGTGTGTGTGTGTGTGTTTAATTACAGTGTCCTAGTTTATGGTAGTGTGGACACTGCTGCCCAGTGCCTCCTGACCTTCCAGAATCCTGAAGGTTGTCCTGTTCTGTGCCTCACACACACGAACAAATTCCTCTTCGCTGGACTGACTAATGGCAAAGTTGCAGCTTATAGCAGAAAGACTGCAGGTAAGAACTTCCTTTCAAGATACAAAATAAATGAATGTTAGAACTGATGCCAGTTTAACATTACGCGGTGAGAAAAAAAAAATAAAGCATAACATTTCACAGGGAACAAAAACTCAAAAATTAATGGATAGTCAATAAAAACAGAATACGGTATAACACATGCTGTTCAAATCTCTTTAATTATCCTAGTGTTTGGACTCGCTTCCTCGGCTGATTATTCAAACTCACACCATATGGCTCGGATGATTTATTTGCCTTGAATTAAATTTCCCTGCATGTTCTGTATAACTGCTCTACCATCAGTTCACCGTTATGTAGGAGTGTTTGGCACACTTCTTATGTACTTGCTTAAAATTACAGATGAGTGCAAACATTCGCACTAAACTGAAGAAGACAAAGTAATTAAACTTATATTAACAAGTTGTGTAATAATGGATATATCGAAATTCCAGATACGAATCTTAAATTTATAAATGTATCCCTAATGAACAATCCAGAGGCAACGATGACAAGGAAAAACTCCATGAAATGACATGAGGAAGAAACCGTTAAGGTTTCTGCCTTTTTAATATATAAATATTTAACCAATATCACCCGAGCAAAGAGTGTGGTAATATTGAATATTGGAGTGGATGTGACTTGGCTGTACTTAATGAGATATTGCAAATGTGATATTGGTTTTGTACAACAGTTCTATAAACAAGAAAGTATCGAGTAAGTGACATTTTGGACACAATATGGCCAAATGTCCAGTTTATTTATGCCCTGCTTGCGGAAATCGATCCAAAAAATTTATAGATCCACTCATTCTATAGCACTTAGCTAGCTGGCTACCGTTGGTTTGTAAGTTCCCATTAAAGGTGCTTCTGTAGGATTGGCATCCTTTATTCTTTATCCTTTATTAGGATTGATTATTCCTTTTCATCGGGCAAACTTTCTTATTTTGAGTTATATTCCTGAACAAATATCATTTACTATGTCGGCTGATGATGTTGCTAGCACTATTGAAATAACAGCTTCGAACTAGGAAGTGGAATTTTAAATGGTGAACACAGATGAGGGGAGTGATACACACAGTGAAACAGTGAAACTCCTGTGCTGTTATAGGATTTATAAGCATTTTTGCCTACTGCTCAACCAATCGAATCCCTGGAGTGGAACTAACTGTTGTGTCAAAACGATATAATTATTCTAGAGTCATCCTTTATACCTGCCTCCAATCCTTTTTCTGTCATCTAATTAGGACTGATCTCTCTACTATACGTTTCTAAGCATTTCTGTTATAACGCTGCATGTTATCTTCAGATAAAGTCTAGAGATGGAGAGGGTCATGACAAAACTTTCTTTTCAAATAACAGGCCTCATTTATCAGTCTTTTAGTAAAGTTGGGTAGAAATGTTTTCGTGGGCCACAAACGCAACCAAAAATTCTTGCTGTATTTACAAAAGTTTTGGTAACACTCCTAGGAACACGTTACGAAAAATTTTTTCATTCCTGCTTGATAAATGACGGCTGGGATTTCTGTTGAAATTGATTTATGTTTTTCATTCCTGCCTTCTTACAGGGTACACCCACATTTTATTTTTAGCCTAGTGGAATTTAAAAAAATATTTTTGTTGTATATTAAACATAAACTAGAGCTTTATGTTTCCTTCAAAAACCCATGTACCTATACCCATTGGTTATGTAAACCTTTACATTTAACTGTACAGTCTGACTACTGAGACTATCCCTTATACTGTAAGGAATATAACAAAATGACTTTTTGTGTTTCATTTATTAAGAATTTATCTAAAATTTCTCTCATGTCTCCCAGAAGCTCTGTGGGATCCCGACTCCATCAGACTGCTTGTGATTGGTTATGCACCTGTGCTCAAACTCCTTAATATAGATGAGTGTGTCTGGGCTAGTTGTGCAAACCAAGTGGCTGTGATTGACGTCTGTAATCTCACCACACAGGTAAACACTGTCAACGCTTAAACGAGATGCATGTAGGGAAAAAAAAAACGAATAATCAGTTTTAAACACAAACATACTGGCAGACAGCGAAACCTGCTAAATGTGACATTTGTCTTGATGCCATCTTTGCTGAAATGAAAACATTGTTCAAAGGCCTGCACCTTCTCAGCACGCTTATCACTGCACCGGTTCCTAGAGACCTTTTTTGACAGGTGTAAACAACAAAGCAAGAAATCTGCCTCTGTAGATCAAAGCCTGTACGTTCGTCTGTACTGGAGCAGGGTTGAATCGCCTCTGAAAATGAAGATTATAGATATATTTTTATATATCTATATTTTGAGACATATCCTGCTTTCCCCCTGTGAACTACATTATAATAGAGCATCCTAGGAAGTAGATAAAAGGTATCCTCTCGTAGAAGTCCAACAGCATGTTTGCATGCCAAGCTTTGATCACTTCTGACAGCTGAGCCATCCTCAGATATTTGCCGCAAGCAGCTCTCCTCTCCTCTCCTCTCCTCTCCTCTCCTCTCCTCTCCCTCCCTCATCCTGATGCTTAATCGCAGGAATATATTTGGCTCCAGCAGTTGGAAATTGAACTCACTTGAAGATGAGAACCTCTCTGGGTACTCGCTATCGCTCAGAGGGGTTCAATAATAAAGCAGACACTAAAGATATTCTAGATGTTTTATTCTGTGTCGTTTGGAACAACACAAAGCATTAAATGCTAATATCCTGTAATTATACTTTTATACGTACGTCTTATCATAGTATGTGCCACGAGATTGCAAATATAAAGCATTCAGCTTGCTCGTTCTTGCTTTGTTGACGCTATAGAGTTTTCTTCGTCGTTTCGAAATCAGCTAGATCACTCCTAATCATTTTGTTTTTACACAGTATAGTACTAGAATCTTAATAGAACTCGCATGTAAATAATATGTAAATATTAAATGGCAAACAATTTTTTGTGTACGCAAGTATCTCATCAGCTACCAAATGTGTTCACTGTAAACGTTTTGCATACCGAAATGACTTTCCTACTGTTGCTTTCTTTTGCTTCTCTTCTCTCCCTGTCCTTCCATCCAATGATGTTTTTTTTTGTTGTTGCCATATTCCTCCCTATTCTTTCATGAAATTTTCTGTTTGCTTCCTCACCTTCCCCTTAAACCCTTGTGGTTGTCAGAGCTTCGACGCTCACCCAGACCCCATGGTGAGTGTGACGCACATGGTCCGAGCTGGTGGAGGAGTGTGGATGGCGTTCTCAGAGGGCTCGTCTCTTCGGCTCTTCCACACCGAAACTCTGGAGCACCTGCAGGAGATCAACATCTCAACACGCTCTGCATATCTGAGTCCAGGCAAGTTCAGGACATTAATGCTGTACGCTACAGCACATATCAATATATAATCCAGGCTCTCTCTCGTGGGATGAGCAGGAACAATATTGAAGAATATCTCTGCCTCTGGGATTTATTTTGAAATTTCCCATCATGATTTGGAGCTTAATCAAACAAATATAATTTCAGTTCAATCAAATGTAATGTTATATACTGTAGATTGTATAACATTCAATTTTTGGAGGTTTTATCGTTTTATCCTGGTCAGAGTTGCAGCGAATCCAGAATTTTTCCCAGGAACACTGGGAATACAACGAGAAAGCCTGGCTCATATGCCAGTGCATCGACAGGCATCATATACACACACACACATTCACACACTCATTCACGTTTAGCCTGGCCAGCCTACCTTCTTGCATGTTTTTGGGAGGTGGGAGGAAGCTGGAGAACCTGAGCAAATCTACATGAACATAGAGAGCTTGCGAAACTCCACACGAACAGTAACCCGAGCTCAGGATTCAACCAGGCACCCTGCAGCTGGGAGAAAATTTACATCACAAATATCATTCCAAAGAGAACTGTCCATTATATTTTTAAATGCAGATTTAGAAATCCTAAATAAAATATTCCACTATTTCCACATTGTTGTAGATCTGATTAAATCCTTTAATAATCAGTTCCTTACAGTTGATGGCAGATTTTTAACACCGCAGTGACTTCAAGTGAAAATGTCTGGTCTGGTTTTTCTATACCACTAAAAGAAAAGCATTACTAGATAAACAGCGATATCAGGGGCTATGCTGACAACATTGTAGCACGCAGATATCTGACCACGTCCATATCTTTTTGGGCGTGTCCATTAATTTAATTGTACTGGAGGGAGATTAGAAGTTAATAGAGGATATATTTGAAATTACTTAAAATCATGTAAAGTGCTCAGTAAAGCGCTTCAGCTAGTGGGGGAGAAATAATAAATACCTACTTCAAATACTACTGTTTGATTAGCTAGTCAAAAAGCCATAACAAAAAGATGGATGCAACAGGAACAAAAATGCAATGGATGAAATTGAAAACAAAATTTAGAAATGAGGGAGTCTTCTTTTGTTATACAACTTTTTCTTATTCTTGATGGATGTGAAATGATCACCTAGGCGTCTTGATGTAGTGCCTGTAAAAATGGAAGATTAAGTTCTATCCAGCCGTTAACCCCCTCTCCTTTTTTCACTTTGTCTTTTTTTCTCTACCTTACCTTTGTTTCTATTAAAATGGATGCAAAACCGAATAAAAATAAAGTTGAAAAAACAAACAAACAAACAAACAAAAAGCGTCACAATGACATCGTGGCTGTTTGTTCTCTTAAAGGTCAGACTGTGTGTGTCACCAGCCTACTCATCTGCCAGGGTCTCCTGTGGGTGGGCACGGCTCAGGGCATCATCATCACCCTGCCAGTGCCTAAGCTCGAGGGCATCCCAAAAATAACAGGTGAGTAGCCATGAGCTCGGCCGGACGTGAACAAGTCTGAATGCAAACTCACTTCAATCCTCCCTGTATTCTCCAGGCAAAGCGATGACCTCCCTCAACGCTCACAGCGGCCCTGTGGACATCCTGGTGGCCACATCCAGTACTCTGTCCCCGGATCTGTTGAAGCGGGACTCTCTGGCTGATGGGACTGATTCAGGTAGCGGAGGAGAGGACTTGAGCCACTCGTCTCAGGAGTCGCTACAACAGCAGCATATGGAAGGCTTTTCTCAGAAGGAGGCCAAACCCAAAGGACTGCTGCTTCAGTACCACCTCCGCTCCACCTCTCAGCTCCCTGGTAAGCTTCTGACTGCTCAGCCTGAAGAGGTGTCCAATTCCTCCCAAGAGTCTCTGGAGCACACTACAGAGGATGGGTCTATCTACGAGCTGAGCGACGACCCCGATGTTTGGGTCAGGGGACCTGGACCATCCACAAAGGACGGATCACGGAGAGAAAGGGTCATGTCATTCGCCGTTTTATCAGGAGGAAGAGGATTCCGCAGACTCAGTGCGGCTGGCTCCGCCTCTTCTACTTCCTCTGGAGCCAATGAGACAACACTCATGGTCTGGCAACTCCCACTGACGGTCTGAAACAATGACTAAAAGGTGCTGAATTATCTTCGGCAAGGCAGGAAATCGAAGAGAGGCAAATAGACCAAAAGTCCTTACAACTACTTTTATCAGGACAATAGTCCACTTCCTCATCTAGCTTTAACATCTACACCATTATAGCACACATCTTCAATATATAGAATTTTCAGATACATTGAAAAAGAAACGCATTTCAAAATGTCAAGAATGATTACATGTAATTATATGCCCAAGCTGCATGTTGTTCTTCTTGATGGAAACCAGAAGTCGTTGTGAATATATTTAAAAGGGTTGTGACTCATCTAATCTTTATGCATAATGAAAAAGTGTATTTTCTGAATGTAGCACTGCAATGGATGTATCCAGAAGCTGTACAGAGAACAAAGTAAATGTCAACATCTTCAAGTCATTCTACTTCAATTGTTTTTATCCCCCATTTGTCCAGAATGTGAATGAGCGCAAAGGATTTTTCACTTGGATTAGGTACTTAATATTGTTGGTACTTATTTCACACTGTGTCACTTTGTTTCAAAAAATAAATAAATGAATAAATGTGTTTATGATAATTTATAAATCTGTATTTTTGTATCTGGTCTTTAATACAGGTCATTTTTTATTCTCAAGCAGTGCCAAAACCCCTTTTGTTTTATTTTTGAACACAGCAACATGGGTTTGAGATGCAGTTGTTTGCAGCTTTAGGTCTGAATCTGTTTACGCCTTGCCCATTTTCAGCCTCTTATCTCTACAGGCAGCCCTCTCAATGAACATATCAGCAGGCGCAGTGTGAAGCGGCTCACACAGCGGCTCACGCATGCTCGCCGTGACTCAAAGTCAACGTGACAAGGAAACCAAATCATACTCTATACCTCTGAGATGGTGTGTCAAAGCTGATCTTAGATGTTCTGGCACAGCTGTCAGCCAGACATGATGTCTCCTGAAATTACAGCAGTGTAATAAGTAATGGCACTTGGATTTGGATTCAGTCAGACCGGCTTCTGTGATAATCCCTGCCTGGTGGTATTCTGGGTGATTTTTTTTGTCTGAAGTGCTGGTTTATTCATCAGTGGCACACTGATCATCCTGGGCTTTGAAATGGGGTACAGAGCACATGCTGTACAAAAAAAAATTAAATTCTGAACAAATTAATTTGAGCTTTGCAAAAGTCAGAAATGCAGTACCAGACGTAATGAAGGAACCGAGCTGACCCTAAGGTGCTGAGTCTGAAATATAGCAATAAATAAATATTTCATGCTGGTTGGAGTCTTCTATTTGAGTGTAGGGCCTGTTAGTACCATGAGCAAAAAGACAGATTATTTATAGTGCTACAGTAAGTACTGTTTTTCTTTTTGTGTCAGGGAGTCTCTTTTTTCACATGCTTTCAACTCAGCAGGACTCACAAGCCAATTTGATTCCGAACACTTGGTTGCTTGCTTGCTTGCTTGCACAAAATTAAGAAAAACGCTGTCAGTTTATATTCATTCCAAGCCTTCAAGAACTATATGCCCTTTAATCATATGTTTATCATTACATACAAGAACATGAGTTAGTTGCTGTTCCTCGAGAGATATACAAATCACTTTATAGTAATTAGATGTTGCAGCCTTGTGTCTGTCACATTTCACTGAGGGTTATGACCCAAAGGCATCTGCTCTCAGAAAGCAGTGATAATTTAGTTGCCATTCAGACTCTATTAAACCAGCTGTGTGTGGTTGTGGGAATGAACACTGGCATGCAAACTGCAAGGCACCGTTTGCTTTGAATGACTCTTTTAAGTGAATCAGGTGAATCAATTCTCAAGCAAGAATGAATTGAAGGTTTTCTTTTTTTCTTCTTCTTTCAGCTACACACAAAAGGCACTCTGATAATACGAACAGCTTAGGAACTTGACCACAAAATTATTTATAGGACAAATTTGGATTCTCCGAATACCTAATTTGATTCTTGGAGTAAAATTAAGGGGCAAATCATTTCCTTAATGTATCAGCTTCATAGATGCCCTATAGCTAAAATCACATACACAGTAGATTCACTTCCTGATGAGGGACTGAATGATTCGCTTACAATGACAGTAAAAAACATTGCCTGCGTAACACTCTAAATAGTGAAGCAACGACAGGTCTAGTGCCCCTGCTGGCTGGCTGCAGTATAATGTGTAGCGCCACCCATCCCCATGTACTTCACTGGCAAAATAGTTTATTTTCAATGTCACTTTTCACATCAAAACTGTCTTTCTATCTGGTGATACAGATATCTCAGAAAATTTTATTGATCTTTTGCTTAGAAATGGTGGTTTATTTGACTTGAAAGTGCGGGGGCAGTTTCTACTAGCTGCCTTGACCATACAGAACATTGTTGATTCAAACCATACCATGAGTTATATACACTACCAGTCAAATGTTTGGACACGCCTACTCTTTTTCATAGGTTTTTCTTTATTTTTTTTGCTTTCTACGTTGTAAAACATTACTGAATACATCAAAACTA